>CM068310.1:2940045-3079740 GCA_034768735.1 Schistosoma mekongi
AATCCACAATACATCTAATTATAACATAAAATGTGTTGAATGTATATAAGAAGGCATAATCATTTCACACACATACTACGAAATGTAAATGTGAATATTAAAGGAAAAAAGTGTAACTATGAAATAAGATGAATACAGCCATTTGTCTCCAGCTAACGTAGATACTACTGATTTCGCTTTATGCAACTTAATGAACAATACACATGATGATCATTTAAATGATCACTGTACACACTGTATATCATGTAAATCATGAAGGATTAAGTGGTGGATAATCATCAAAGAAACATTCTAAACAACTGTATACATTAATTGATATAACTAATCTAGCTGAAGATGATGAAAACACATGGCGGCAAATGATACTAGATAGTTGGAATAAACGTCGAAAGTTTAGTAAATACAATAAACAATAAGATATATGATTAATCCTAATGTACACAAACTGTACATTTCTAACATTTCACGGTTTTAATTCAACTTTACACTTCAAAGAACAAATTGCGTAATTCAATCAAGTGGATCAATATCAGTTTAGATAGAGGAACAGTGGATCAGATCAAATCAAACCAGTTAATTCAAAAATGAAACAACAATGACTGACCAATTCGATTATGTAAATGACAAGTATATCAAACATGTGAGATAGAACTGAAATTAACCATGAAGATTACACATAAATATGAATTTGATATCGCGAACTGGTGTGAATCAGACAAACATTCAACACGCTGAAGAAGTGTATAGGTGTCTAGACCTAGTGTGGAATTCTTTAGCAGTGTGTATTCACAACATCACAATAGATAGAACCGATGATCTTTTGTTTTCTTGGTGAATGCTCTACCATTCATTCATTGAGACCACTGTAGGAGAAGGACTACATAAATTATCGTAATTAGTAAGAGATGAAAACTGGTAGTCACAGGTCAACATGTACTAATACTAGTGATAAGACGAGTAAAAATAGCTTGAGTAAATAATTCAGTACAGGAAGTAGATAAAAATGTATCAAAATAATAATCGACATAACTAATTACGTAATAGGTAGATGTAAACTGATAGTTCTGATAAATTAGGTGGTGGTTACAATCAATGAAATGAAGCGGGTGGGAGGGGGTGTGTTTGTAAGACAAAACAAAATATAATAAAGGATGTACAAACTTCATTAAATCATTTGTTAAGTTTTATTTAGTCAAACAAATGATTAGACAAGGGATGTTATACATTTCTTCTAAACACAACAACTTAGGTTCTTGGTTCGAATCCCCACGGTTTCTAACATTTACATGAATGAATTGGTCAGTTATTGTAATTAAATGATTTGATTTGATCCTATTCTTTCTTCTTCTATGTTAATCCATGTTAATTCATTTGATTATGTTATTCAATGTTGAGTTATATTGAAGTTATCAATGTTAAGAATGTAATGTTTGTATACATTAGGATTGTTCACCTATCTCATTATTGATTGTGTTTACATAACTTTTGATCGTTATGATCAATTGAAATGATCATGTTGGTATCTTTCATGTTAATCTTGTTATTAGACTTTAAATAATCCATCTTTACTGTTATAAGTGTATCCTTAGTAGATTGCCTTAATACACTGATACTAGACAAGTATAAATTAAATTGAATTGTGATTGAAACAAATGAAATTTACGATGAACAGTTTGTTATTTTGTGACCATAAGCAATGGAAATCGTAATGTTATATGTCTATCAAATAAGTAATTGTCAAAGGTAATAAATATGATTCTATTGTATTCAGTAGGTGTATGTATGTACAATCAACATAGAACCTGGCACATGTGTGCATCGGTTGAAGTTGCCATACCACCATGGCACCACAAGATTAACACCACCACCACTGGTAGAAATCACTTCAATAAAATAAAATAATAATAGTAACAAGGAATGTGAACATATAGAATATGGTTCAGGAGGCGTTGAAAGAAAGTAATGGAATAATTTAAAGCTCATGATTTAAGGCAGGACAATGAGTGAATACATCTGCGCCATTGTGACCGATTCTGGGCCATGTCACTCAGTGTATCTAGCCACTTGTTACGGTAATCGCGAGGACCCCATCCAGGTAGTCTGCAGCTACCGACACGACTCAAACCGGCAGTCAGCGACTTCATGGACTGATGCCATATTTTAGTTTGGCCACCCCTAACTCTCTTCCATCCTATTCCTATATCAGCCAGCATTGCGCGTCGAGGAAGACGGTGGTTGGGCATACGCAACACATGTCCCAACCACCTCAGTCGATGAAGATTCACAACCTCATCGACTGATTCACCACATTTGCCTAACACCCGTCGTCTAACCTCGTTATTACTTACTCGGTGATCCCAGTAGGTAACTGTTAATGAATAGAATTGATCTAGTACATGAATGGATAGATACATACTGCTCTGAAATATCCAATATAAATCATATTAACTATTCATTACTGTATCTATTGTCTATTGACAAACATAAATTCCAAGGAGGCGGTTTCTATGGTATCTTTAAATAAGGACGTCTAATAGAAGAAAAACATTAAATAGGTGTCTATCAGTCAGTAAGTTATGTACAACATAGAAATTGGCATATATGTGCATAGGTTCAATTTGCCATACTATAATAGTACGATGAGATTAAATTTACGAGATCAATACTACAGTATAACCCAACATGAAGAAATGAACTAAATGTATATATGAAAGAATAATCAACCCTAAGATTTGAAAGAAGATAAATAATGAATATGCTTGAATTAATATGAGCGGTTCTGAGCAATATCACCCAGTGCCTTGACTAGTGTTCACAATTACAACGCAAATTTTCAACCCCTCCTCTTTCCTCCTAACGTAACTAGGCAGTTTACATATACTAACACGGTCTAAACCAATGGTGAAATACTTCAAGGAATGATGAAATGTTTTGATTTTACAGTTCATAACGTTTTTCATGTTATACTCTTACACTAGCCATCGTCATTCGACAAGGTAAGCAGTGGTTGCCCATACATAATACAGGCCACAATCATCTCAGTCAATGTGCATTTAAAACTTTACCAACTGATTTGTCACTTTTTTAAAGTAATATGTGTCTAACAACAATATTGTTTATTTACTCACCCTTCACATGAGTGATGTAATCATAATTTTTCAAAACCAACCTCATTAACATGCTAACTGAAGTGAATCTTATCTATGTGTACTTCCTAAAGATTTCAACAACATTAGTCAATTCATGATACATTATTATCGACTGAATGTTAGAGGAACTATTTAGTATTGAATAACTAATTCTACTGACTAGAGTACAGTATGGAAATAAGTCAACATAATACTTGAAATACCGGGGCTCAGTTTCTGAATGAACTAATCGTTATTTCAAGTCATTAAACCCTTTAGTTCAATGAGAAAATAGTATTTATGACTGAATAATTTATCAGAAAAGAACGACTATATTACAGGGTAGGGATGTAACTATTTTTACTTGCTAAATAAATAAATCCTACTAATATCTGCTTCCAATTCTCGATGCAGTGTGTTCTTCAACCTTCCTATTTTCCGTTTCCAAACAGGATTCCATGTTAATGCTCGCTTCTTGATGCCGTCTGATGATTTGCGTAATGTACGTCCAATTCATTTCCAACGTTTTTTTCTAATTTCCTCTTCGGCTGGGAGTTGGTTTATTCTGTCCTATAGTAGGCTGTTTTTGATAATTTCCAACTAACAGATATTCCGTTTCTTGCGTAGACAGTTGTTTATAAATACTTGTGTCCTTCTGAGAATGTTTGATGTAGTTCTCCATGTCTCAGCTCCATAAAGCTCCATACACCTCCTGTAGCTCTTCTAGGGTAAGTTTTCAAAGTACTTCAAGAGAAGACTGATTACAATAAGCCTTCTCTAACCTCATGAGATATTTTACTAATTATTCTATTGAGGAATGCATACCACAGTGGTGCCAACCATAAGTCATGTATATGTATACCTCATTTGTACCATAATTCTCGCTTAAATCATTTTTTTCTTAGGGGAAAGATAACAATATAATGAGGCTTAATTCATTAACAATGCAAACACCTATTACCATATAGTGTAAACTATTTCCCAAAGTCGATAGTATTCTAAATTTAGCCTACATCCTACAACAAATTCATAACTATAATTACTAATTCTAGAATTAAATAACATTTTGCCTTACTTTAAACAACGTTTCCTTCAATCTTCTAGTACTGTTGAACTAAAGTTCAAAAAGGCGATTGAGACTTAAGATTAGAAGTAGTATCTAACCTGTGGATTAATATGCGAAAAATACAGTTCTGAAGATATCTAGTCAAAACTAGAATTCATCTTTACATTCTATAATTGTAAGACTGAAAATAACATAATACAAAACTCAGATAACATGAAAACCGTTAGGTGAATTGTTCCCTTTCTCTACATTTACCATACGCTTCTCGCAATGTTTAACACTAACCTTTTAGTATTTGATAGATTTTAGTTAATTCTTATCATAAAACTTAAATACTTATCCTAGATATACATATATGATCTATTATCTATGATATGCATTGTTAGTTGAAACTTGTGGTAACTTATGAAGCTGAAAAGTTGTTCATCTAATGGTTAATTGAGAAAATCTGGCGGTCATTTAAGTACAGTGTTTACTTGTTCTAAGTAATTTTAACAAATAGTCATTAAACATTATGAAATGCCATTAAATATATTAGTATAAAATGCATTAAGTACTGAGGGAACTTTATATAACAGTGAATGTATGTATGTATGTATGTAAGGAGGCATAGGACCAGAACCAGGATTGTCTATTCACTCTATCCTGAGCATCTTCCGATTGTTTCCGGTTGCTGTTTATCCTTTTAATGTGTACTTTCAAATTCTCGATGTAGTGTGCTCTTTGGCCTTTCTCTTTTCCGTTTCCCAACAGGATTCCATGTTAATGCTTGTCTCGTGGTCTCGTACAGTCTGATGATTTCCACAATGTATGTATGTATGTATGTATGTATGTATGTATGTATGTATGTATGTATGTATGTATGTATGTATGTATGTATGTATGTATGTATGTATGTATGTATGTATGTATGTATGTATGTATGTATGTATGTATGTATGTATGTATGTATGTATGTATGTATGTATGTATGTATGTATGTATGTATGTATGTATGTATGTATGTATGTATGTATGTATGTATGTATGTATGTATGTATGTATGTATGTATGTATGTATGTATGTATGTATGTATGTATGTATGTATGTATGTATGTATGTATGTATGTATGTATGTATGTATGTATGTATGTATGTATGTATGTATGTATGTATGTATGTATGTATGTATGTATGTATGTATGTATGTATGTATGTATGTATGTATGTATGTATGTATGTATGTATGTATGTATGTATGTATGTATGTATGTATGTATGTATGTATGTATGTATGTATGTATGTATGTATGTATGTATGTATGTATTACTTACTTACTCCCGTTACTCTTCACTGAGGAGCATAGGACGCATACCAGGATTGTCTATTCAACTCTATCCTGAGCAATTCTTTCCGATTGTTTCCGGTTGCTGTTTATCCTTTTAATGTGTACTTCAAATTCTCGATGTAGTGTGCTCTTTGGCCTTTCTCTTTTCCGTTTCCCAACAGGATTCCATGTTAATGCTTGTCTCGTGGTCTCGTACAGTCTGATGATTTCCACAATGTATGTCCTATCCATTTCCGACGTCTTTTCCTAATTTCCTCTTCGGCTGTCCAAGCAGCCATACCTTGAAAATACAGTAAGATTAACATCACATTAGTAAAAGTAGATGTTACTTCAATGATAATAGTAATAATAATAAAAACAAAAAAGGTTAAACATATAGAACATGGTTCAGGAGGAGGGGGGAGAAACAGATGGAGCGTGGAAAGTAACAGTGAATACTACCAAATGAAGACAGGATTGATAATATTTCGCTAAACTTTAATAACACTGTGTCCCACTGATCAAGAATTTGATGCATTGTCACATTATAAATTTTGTTTTAACTCTGTAATCTGATATTTGATAGTGTTTTGTATTCACTCCCTCCTCTTGTTTAATATGCCAATTCATTTATGTTAATCTCTACAGATCTACTGAATAGTTGATTGATCTGATTGTTATACTTCTAAAACTTTTTTTTTTAAGTTCTTTTTCATAATTAGAATTCATATATACAATGATCTATTAGAGCATATTGTTGCTATCTGACACATTCATAGAAATGTAGAAGAATGAGATGGTTACTTTGTCTTATACAATATTATTTGTTGTCATATCAATTAATCTAGTAGATAATATTAACTTGTTATAAGTCATTAAGATGTGCTTAACAACATATTTTCAATTCAATAATAAAATATATATAAACAAATGAATGGAGTACAAATGAGATCAGTAATATTTAAGCTTATTATTGAGACAGTGATGTAGAGATTAAGAAATTCAGTATGACAAATGATTGAACTAAAGACATGAATTCTGTATTCAAACGTCATTATTGTCATTTATCGAAACCAAACTATCTGTAAGGTCATCAGAGTTTGATTAACAACATCTCAAGAGTGCTGATCATTAGAACAAACATAGAAAAATTGGAGGTATCAGTGCATTAGAAACTAACCCAAACAAATTAATCTCTTAGTTAAGATAGCAACAATCCAATAACTCATAACATCACTTGTACATAAAGTTTATTCCAAATGGATGAGAACACATTGCAGCATAGCAACCACAAAAAAAGGAAATGAAGAAGAAAACATCTGATGACTGTTTTTCAAGAGAACACCTATCCATACAACATAATCAAAAAATATCTTTTATAGTCATTAACAAGCACAAAAACAAACATAGAGACCAACTAAATGACAAGGTAGCAAAATGAGATAAAGCGAAATATATGTACAAAAAAGCAAACCTTAACAGCTGTAATATACATTACATCGAACAAAGTAGCCGTCAGCTACATCTCCGTCTACATGAACATTAATCAACAGTAAAATATCAAGACATACATAATTAGGATAAGCTTGTATTTTCCCGTTGATTTGTAATGGACTGAAACTGGTCAGTCTCTGTTACCATATGTGCATACTGAGCGGATTGCCTCGATATAGCGTTATTATACAAGTTATGTATTGAAGTTGGATTGTGACTGGCAAGCGGAATCCAGGACGATCGTTTTGTCCCATTCGGGACTCATCGGTTGGATGTACTTGCATCCCAATGTTGATGTTCACACTGAGATGGCAACACATATGGCAACAGAGACTGACCAGTTTCAGTCCATTACAAATCAACGGGAAAATACAAGCTTATCCTAATTATATATATATATATGCCCGTTGCACAAGTATGACTGTCTGCACACAGTAGTCTAGTGGTGAACGCGGTGGCGTTTGACACGAAGCGGACTGAGTTCGAATCCCAGTGTGAACATCAACATTGGGATGCAGGTACATCCAGCCAATGAGTCCCAAATAGGACGAAACGCGCGTCCTGGATTATGCATTCCAACCTCACTACATAACAAGATATACTTTTTTTCTTATATCAATTGTGGATACTGGAAATAACTTTGTGACTTTGAACGGAGTAAATAGAGAAGATCAGAAGTTTTTTATACACTTGGCAATCAGTAAACATATTAAAACAGTTCCAGTTTATCAATCAATTAGATAGATTCTAAATAACTACAATGCTGCAATGAATTAGGTTGGAAGAGAAAGGGATCAAAATAAATGTACTAGTTACTAGTTAAGAAAATCTCATAGTTCACGTCTATCAGAAGTTTACACTGATGAAATTGTCCAAAATGACGATGAAAGCTCGTTGATTAAATCATCCATCTAAGAGAGTACTGTATAACCAAAACCATCTACTCTACTATCATAAGGCTTACATTTTAGCTTAAATAGTACTAACTGTAACGATTTTGTCATCTAAGAAGAATCATAATGTGTGAACCATATAACTGAGGGAATACAACTGTCATACTTGGATACATCGACGTATTCTGTAATTATTTTCATGTTTTATTATTATGTCATAATCTTATTTAAAACTGGAAAGTACCTCATACACACATATATACATATTTTGATTTTACCTTTAAATATGTCGACTTACATTGAGATCGGGAGAAATATGTTATGATAGTATGTAGTCTTTTAAGTAGTCTGTGAGATTTCCTCACGATTTAGATATCGCATAAATAAAATGCAACTAAAGTTTTAAAGAAACTGACGCTGATTGTTTGGTGTGTTTCTGGCTCATCCATTCTTGCAGTCTAAGATTGTTAACACAGCTCCATTTGTGCCGCGAATGATCTTTTAAATTATCTACATTGATTGATTATTGATATGTAGTGACTAGAGTCTTATATGATGTACATCGGATTCTATCGTTCAACTTGAAGTATCGTTATTGGTCTTAAGGAGTTGCCACCGCGGTTTTTATTTTGAGATAAAACGTATTTGAAAGGTAGTCGCCACCCCAGTACTTATCATTGTGGCATTCCTGATGACTTATAGGAACTGACATTTAGAATAATGTCTGCGATGACGAGTTGTATGATATAGAGACTACCTTCCAACTTGAGTAATAAGTTTACACTAAGACTGAGAAAAAACATATGGGACTCAAAACAAATATCAACTAACCTCAAAGTCAGACTCTTTAATTCGAACGTGAAGACAGTCCTACTGTATGGAGCTGAAACTTGGAGAATTACTGCAAACATCCTCAGAAGAGTACAGGTATTTATAAACAACAACCTACGAAAGATACTGAATGTCCGTTGGCCGGAAACTATTAGCAACAGCTTACTATGGGAGAGAACAAACCAACTTCCAGACGAAGAGGAAATTAGGAAAAGACATTGGAAATGGACAGAATATACATTACGCAAACCATCAGACTGCATCACGAGACAAGCATTAACATGTAATCCTGTTTGGAAACGGAAAAGAGGAAGGCCAAAGAACACACTGCGTCGAGAATTGGAAGCAGACATTAAAAGGATAAACAGCAACCGGAAACAATTGGAAAGAATTGCTCAGCACAGAGTTCAGTAGACAATAATGGTGAGTGGCCTATGCTCCTCAGTGAGGAGTGACGGGCGTAAGCAAGTAAGTAAGTAAGTAAGACTGAGAAAATATGGCGGTGGTCATTTATACTTAGTACTAATGATACTAAATTGTCATCTTGAAGTTTTTTAAGGCGTTAAGTATATAAAAATCGGTTTAATCTTTTGAGATTCATGGAAGACGTAAATAGTAATGACTTCAAACTATATCCGTTCGTCTGAGTATATTTATGCTTCTTCATAAATGTCATTACGATTTCTCAGTGTGGGAGGGAGGGGAGTTCACTTATGGTAATGGATGAAGTCAAGCAAAAACACCATCAATCGAGTAGAACTAAAAATATCTGTTAATGGTTACTTGTTAGCTTACTGGTCTAGATGTTCAACACTCTCAGTGAAATAAGAAGGTTCATCCACCTATCCATTCACCTGTTACACCGCGTGGAGCATGCAAGGTCGCCTGAGCATGATTTGACAACCAACTCTGTCATGAGGTCTCTTTTCTATCTCTTCCCAAGTACTATTCATTCTATTCACTCCTTGCAAATACATTGGATTCTTTTAAAGAATCACTTTTTCAAGCCTTGCATATATTTCAATGTACAAAAGATATTTAAATATGAACATCCGCTTGTTCATGTTAACCTCCATTTCATAGAATCATCATCTGTTCGATTTAAAAGAGCATTCAATGAAAAGCAACTAGTTCCCTTGTTCTCTTTTTTTCATTGAATAACAATTAGACTGTTTTGTGTTGAGCTTGTCAAAATATTGAACTAAATCATAATCATTGCCACAAATTATAAGAATATCTTCTATGTTCTAAGGAACTTTTATGATGAATTCAGTCGTTATGTATTCGACGTGAAACATGAATTTACCTTTGAATTGAGTTGATATGCTGTTGAAGAACTCTATATTAGGATGAAACATTTGTTTAATGTTCCCTGATTCTTAGTGGTACCGACTTAACATTAATCTGTGATGAAAACAAAAATGCATCTACTTTGGTAATCGTTAACTATCATTATTACTTATATTGATAGTATAACAATTCTCTAACCATTCAATCTTCATGGCTGATGTCTGGAAACATAGAGTGACATGCCTCAGAATCGGTTACAGTGGTGCAAATATATTCACTTTTTATGTTCTTCTAGATCTAATATTCCATTGTTATTTTATACATACGTATATATCATTCCTTAGTATTGAATTATGTTATGGTGTTAATCTTGTAAATTTGTTCACTTAGTGTTAATGTAGTATGGTAACATAACAGACTTTATATTGTACATAGTTGGTTGACTGACTTACTGACTAACAGGCAAGTGACTGTAAAAGGAATTCTCTCTCCCTCCACCCCTCTACCCACCTTTTTGATTACATAATCGAAATAGTAGGAGTTTAAATATACTTGATCAAATATTTAATTTAATATCGTTCACAGAATAATAACACTGATTAGTCACAGGTTAGTCAAGGCTTAGAAACAATGTGAAAATAAGTACACCATGGAGATATTGAATAGTATTTGACTGAATACATCACAGGTTGATGTTAGCAGGGTACCAATGAAAACCAATGAGCACTGAACAGCTGTTTCGTTCTAGTATGGAACTCTTCAGCAATGTACACCAGGGTTTTCAGGTTAATGACGAACGCCTGACCATCTGTACCACTAGGTCAGCATCCAATGGTAGAAGTTTAATTAAAGTTTAATTAAATAAACATCATATGAATAGTTGTCAGGTGATTTACAGAAGAAAAACAAGACCAAAGTTACAAAACGTTTTTTCAATAACAATTTCTATTGTTCAATTTTATAGATTTATTGGTTCCTTTCATTTCTAGGGTGGTGGGGTTGGGAAGGGGGTGGTTAGGATTGAATGAGGTTATTGTTCATCATCATCATATCACGTTGAATAGATCATAATCACTTTAATTGTTTTATTTCTGATAGAAATCAAGGAGTCACTATGTTAACAATTGATTTAATAGTATCTTTTATGATTTAAATACGATATAATCAAAAACAAACAAAAATCTATGCATTTTAATGAGGGTGGATGGTTGTTGGGGTATGAAAGTGGATTGAGGGGAAGAAAGGAGAATCAGTAAGATAATAACTATAGTGACCAATTATAGCCAATTTTATTATCAAGTGTTTGTTCTAATCAGTTTATTCAATTAATTCAGATAAAAATTTTTGTTTTCTTCGAGCTATGCATCATAAATTGATGAAAATGAGAATTCTTTGATTAGATATCAGCCTAGTAGTGCTGGAGGTTAGTTGTTCGCCAAACTGAAGCCCCTGGTGCGGAATCTAGGGTGTGCACTGTTGAAGAGTTCCACACGGGAATGAAATAGATGTCCAGTGCTCCCTGGTTTTAAATAGTACCCTGTCAGCATGATTTTATGATGTAATCAATCAATTAAAAAAGAAATACAGTAAAGTATTACTAATTGTATTACTTATTAAGACAATTAAAGGTTTATCATCGATTGTTTTTAGGTACATAAATCGGGTGATAGTTTGTGGAAATGGTTTGTTTGTTCAGTATTTAGAATGACTCCAACTTATTCACTAAATAACCAGTGTCAATATTAGGTAAAATATAATGAAACAAATGAATTATAGGAATAGTTATTGTTTCTTGGATTGAATTCGTCACAGATTGTTGTTGACAGGGTACCACTGAAAACCAAGGAGCACTGAATACATGTTTCATCAGTGCGCACTCTAGATTTAGCCCCATGATTTTCAGTTTGGTAAACATCTAACCCCTCTGTACCACTGGGACAGCAGTTAATGGTGGGACTCCCACTTCCACCAATTTATGATTTATAGCTAGATGATCATCCATCAGCCAACATGAATCAGTGACGAATTCAATCAACTAAACTAAGTATCGATCTCTACAAAACCATCACAATTCAATTACTGTTTCTTTTGTTACCTGAGGAATGATTTACGGAGGAATGCTGATTTCTGAGTTTTTTCCTAGCTACTCAATTTAATAACAACAGGGTCAGCTAAATACATAAATCTAGATATTTCTCAGCTAGTTGTCAGTCTACATTTATTCTTAGCCGTCAAACTGATGAAAGAATGTACGCTTGTATGATGAACCAGCAATACCGAACAACCTTTATTTCAGCATATTTATCAACGTATCGATGTAAATTACAATGTTTATTCATTATCAACTTAATATAACCAGTGTACAAAAACGTGGATACAATTGTAGGTTATAGAATGTAATCTGGAGTAAAACTCCTCAACAGATTCCATGCAAATCTGTAAATCTATATGATTCTTCTTACTTCAACAATTCCATCCACATCAATTTGATGATGATGATGATATTCAGAGAGCTGAAAGTAAATTTACTTCACTTCTCTGGATTATGAAGAAAGATAGAAACCATCTTTTGATGTCTACAAGTGATTCAGTTTGAGTAAGATAATGTGCAAATTAGTAGGCTCCATGATCAATCAACAATTATCTGAAGTTAGGGAACAACAGATTCATGGATATCAAGATGAATTCAGATGTAGTTTTAAAGGTATCATCAAATATTTACCATTCATTATACGTTAGAGTAATTGACAAATTTCAGCAATAATGATATTCCTTTACTTCAATAAGGATTTCAACGTTATCAACATAGTGGTATACCTGAAAAATACACAACCATTATGAAGACTCAACAATTACTGATTAAGTTAAAGAATATAATGAACTGTAATGGTAACATTGAAACGAAATGCTGTTCCTCAACGGCAACTTATATCTCTCATTTTATTTAATCTCTTCATAGGTGTCCTCCTTGAAGTTGTACTTTCATTTAACTTTTCAGAGATTAACCACCTATCAACAAACTCACTTATCAACCTATAATTTCCAAATGATATTAACATACTCTATGAAGAGGATAACAATATACACAGTCCCCTAAATACTTCTAATAACAATTTAGGCATATTTGCAAACTGTTTAAATCCCTCTGAATTCGAAACTACACCTCAGGAATGGTTAGCCAGATTATTCATACTAAATGAAATAGTCGACTGCATTGAATACTTGTATATAGTCTCACACTATTTTATAAACTACATAGATACTCGTCTAGTTTTTATCATATAGTTATCTATACCATCATAGAATTACGTTTCTTGCTTATGACTTACATTTATTAGTCTGTCTAAACGTTTCAATCATCGAATTATCTCCTTGAAACGAATCACTACAAGTAGTAAGTAAAGCTGACTATACTTATCAAGTATACAATATCTGATTGAAAACCAATTAAGCTATGTGAAATACATTGAAGTACAAATTAAACAATTATCTATCAATATATCCATAGTGTCGTTTACTGGTTAGCGTTTTTTAGCAAGATTGTTGTTTTACGGGATAGGGTTGTTAACCCCATGCACAACCTTCCTACTTTATCCGGGCTTGGGATCAGTAGCAATCCTAGGGGGGCTCCAGGCGGAGAACTACGAAAGAACCTTTCATAAGATACAAGTATTTATAACCAAATGTCTGCGTAAGATACTTCGGATTCGTTGGCCAGATACCATCAGAAACAACCTTCTGTGGCAGAGAATTAGAAAAAGACGCTGGAGGTGGATTGGACACACATTGAGGAAACCATCAAACTGTATCACAAGACAAGCACTAACTTGGGATCCAGAAGGTCACAGGAAAAGAGGATGACCCAGTAACACATCTCGTCGGGAATTGGAGGCAGACACGAAGAGAAAGGAGAGCACTTGAGAAATGCTGGAAAGGAAAGCCCATGACAGAGTTGGTTGGAGAATGCTGGTGGGCGGCCTATGCTCCACTTGGGGTAACAGATGTTGATTGATTGATTGATATCCATAGTATAGATATTTTATCATCAACAACTGTTACCAAGGTGGCTTGAACTTATCAGATTGCAATTAGGCAATCAATTACAATTTGATTTACTTAAATGTTAATAAGTGATAAACAGTATTTTAAATGTCACCCTTTATGATAAGTATGTTTACTTTTGGAAGTGTTTATATCTTTCCTATAATGTTGTTACAACTGAAATTGATCAGTTTATATTGTCAATCAGAAGTATGATTAGAATTGGATCGTATCCAAAAGTGAAATCCAGGATGTGCATTTCATCCTACTTAAAATTTCTCAGGTACACGAACTTGCATCTCTTTTGATATTCACATCAGGATACGAACTGATTCTTTTGGTGTCAATGCCACTACGTTTATCACCCTATACCCGTTGTATAAAATTGGCTGTTTAAATCCAGTTGCTTATTCAAGAACGCTGCAACATACGACACGAATGAACTGAGCAAGAGTCTCGGTGTAAAAGTCAACACACGAATGTGGGGTTATCTAGCTGCTGATGCCCTAATAGAACGAAACACGCGTCGAGGATTTTACTTATCAGCTACAATCCAACTCTCATCAAGTATGCTTACTAATAAATAGTTCGATGCTACTAGCATTAGTTGTGTAACTACAGTTTCATAACGTATAGTTCGAAATTTAACAACCTCCCCAAAGTCACTTTTCTTCATACTGCTACTGATAATTAGGTATTCACTAGCGACTAATTGCAAAGAGATAATTCCTAGGGCTCCAGTGAATTCAATCATTTTATATGTGAAACAGTTGCCCACCAATGACATAACGAGTTAACAAGTCAATCAGTTATCCAGTACATCAAATCGTTGTCTAATGAAAAACAATCCATGATAACAATTAAAAAAACTATAGATATGTTTTTTACCAAGAGAACATTTAGTCAATTGATTTGGTTATCCAATCAATATCTATGTTGGCTTTACTTTTCTTACTGCTGTGGTGCTGATGGTGGTAGTCGTTGTTATTCACCATGACATTTTAGTCAACTTCTCAGTTAAACCATGTTTTTTCTTATAAAAAGAAACTTGTTTTCTGCACATTGTGCATTTACCTAATATAAATAAATGATTCAAACAAATATTGGCGCGTATTTATCTATTCAATGTTGCATGAAGTAATTAGACTGTACTTAGATTTTCTGATTGATTTATCATGAACTAAAAACATTGATCAGTCTCTGTTATCATATGTGCATTCTGAGTAGATTGCCTTGATATGGCGATAGTTCACAAGTATTGCTTTAGTTAGAATTGTGACTGGCAAGTGGAATCTAGGACTTGTGTTTCGCCAAATTTTCGACTCATCAACTGGATATACTTCCATCCGAGTGATATTGTTCACAGCCGCTCAGGATGCATATGTAATAAGAGCGATTGACCAGTTTTAGTCCATGGCAAATCAACTGGAAGATCTAAACATGTATTAATTATATTTATATGCATACAGGTTACACAAGTATGGCTATCTGAACTCTGGTAAGCATGGGGACTTACGAAACGAACTGAGTTCGAGTCCCGATGTAAATATAGACATTAGGATGCAGGTATATTCAGTCTACAAGTTCGAAATAAGACAAAACTTTCATTCTGGACTCTGCTTGCCAATCACAGTCCAACTTAAACTAATACCGATTATTCAAATACACATGTTACCCGGGACAATCATTAGTACAGATGACTGATAATATTTCCGGCCACTTTGCAGATTCAAATATATTCATCATATTATCATTCATTAGAGACATTTGGTAGAGTCATATATAAGAGTTCACATGCAAAGCATCGAAGTTCAATTATCTCATCTAAAGCAGGTTCTATAAAGGTTCCATGATTGAATTCTTATATCGATCACTTTGTAATTTCAAAATAGATGAATCTACTTTTTTGGGTTTTTAAAAATAGGAAACGATTGCAACCACTCTAACTACTAGTTTCTTATCAGTTTTTTTTTCATAATATGTTACCCTAGCCCTAACAACTATGTTGTCATTAGCTAAACATTTTTATTGTTGTTAAAGTCCTCTTCCACCCTTCTTCCTCCCCCTCACTGAAGTTTAGTTTCACCCGAGTATAAACATGATTTCTTTATTATTGACAGATAGTCAACACACACATAGTCAACACATAGTCAACTTTGTAAATAACCTTTGATTATGTAAGAACCGTATACTCTTTTTAGTATTATTTTTCTTTTCGGAAGATATCAGTCACTTTTATTTATTATCTTGTGATTGGTTAAAATTGAGTCAAATTTCACGTTGCTGATTGGTGCATTTATATGCACTAATTTCTAAGTCCTATACTGATTGGTTAAAATGATTATACATGGTGGTGATTTTAAGGAGCACCCTAGGACTTTCTTTTTTACTATACTTTAATCATATTAATAATTATTTATGATGATGATTGATTAATGTTATGTTGATTGTTGAAATTGATGCCATCCATCAGGTGATGTCATTAATTAGATAATGATTGTCTTTATATGGAAGGTATTTCCGTTACTCAAATAACAAGTCATAATCAGTAGAGTTCATCTATATCCGGTTTAAGACAGTTACTATATAAAAGTATTAGATAAGATTGTTTAATAGATAGACAATTAAAAAAAGTAAAACAATAGATTCTATCTTGGTAATCTAATAGTTGTAAATTCTATCTAAAGTTTTTATATTCTTAAGTTAAATCTTGTGACTATATGCTTCTGAAGAAACTTTTATATGAACGAAAGTAGTTATTGAATCCTCTGAAGTTTTCATTAATCGTTTTATCAAATCTAGTTTGTGATGTTAAACTTCAATTAATTAATTGATCATGTAACAGAAATTTTTATCAATGCTGATTATTGAAATCAACATAAAGTTGAAATTGTAAAATCGTCTCTGTTTATAGACCTATTTCAAACTGATAAAAAATATATTATTATGCTTCTTGTAATTACTTGGAAACTATATCTTGATGTTTGTTACTGAGAATCTGAAGTAATACCATCATCACATTGTTTCACATACTTTCTCCTCTCTAAATGTTTATTTGAAATAATGGTAGTTAAGTACCATCTCCTACGTACATTGAATATATAACAGGATAAATAGAGATATCATGAGACAGTAAGATTTGTAAGAACGAATGATTGTTTTCGGGGTAGTCGGCAGGAAACTTTGGATATGGATTTTGTGTTATCTGGCATTCGTCAGCAAGGCCTACAAGAAATCTATGAGGGGATTCTGCTCCCCTATGATGTTGTATCTTTATATACTAGTATTCCAATTGATATATGCCTAGAATTTATTAATGGATTATTAGAAAATGATCATACACTATCTAGCCGGTGCCCAATAAGTATCAGTTTAATCATGAAATCCCTAAGCCTATGCTTGAATTCAACCTTTTTCACGTTCAAAGGGATTCTCTACAAACAAACCAACGGAGTAGCGATGGGCTCCCCCGTTTCACCAATTGTAGCAAACCTTTTCATGACCCATATTGAGTCTCACATTTTCAATAATGTCATTAGACCAAGGGTTTGGCTAAGATATGTTGATGACACTTTTGTCATCATCAAAAACACTTTTCTAAGATCATTCTCAAAACGAATCAACAACTTGTCTCAGAATATCAAATTCACTTTAGAAAGTGAAAATGAACACAATGAGTTACCATTTTTAGACTGCTTAGTAAAAAGAAATTTAAATGGAACTGAGAATCTGAGAATTTACCGCAAGTCGACACATTCAAATCGATATATCGATTTCAACTCAGCACATCCATTCAGTGCAAAGATATCGCTGGTTCTAAACTTATTCAGAAGAGCCAATAGACTCATTACATCTGAAAACGACAAGAAACACGAATACAAAAATATAGTCAACATCCTACAGCTTAATAATTTTCCAATGAATATTATTAACAATTTGCAAAGACAAAACGACTTATTACTAAATAATAGTAAATTAGTCAAAACATCTTGGATTGGTACAGCCGTTCTACCTTACCGTCAAGACACAACTGATGAATTACAAAGAATTCTAAAACAACACGGAATTCAAACTTTCTACAAAACTATCAACACCATTCGAAGTGCATTGGTTAAAATAAAGGACAAGATCCCTTTCACCTCAACACAGAATTGTGTCTATAGGCTAGGTTGTGTTGATTGTGATGCCTTCTATATTGGAGAATCTTCAAGAGAAATCAAAACTCATGCCAAAGAACAGGAAAGCTACACTAAACGACCTCCTAATAATTCTGTTGAACTTGAAAAATTACAAATTAAATCAGCAATAGCAGTCTGAACATGCTATCTATCACAACCATAAGATCGATATTAAAAATATCTGAATCATTCAAAAAGGTTTTTCCAATTATAAGGAAAGACGAATAGCTGAGGCGCTTCATATTTTGTTAAATCCAACTGCACTTAACAAAAGGGAAGGCCTTTCTATTCACCCAACATGGACTTTCTATCCAACTAGCCATAATTAAAGTACATCGAATTTCATACACATGAACATACATACAATTTATTTTCACATGTTTTCCTCACACATCACACTAACATTTACATCCTTGTCTCATTTCAAGCCACCTTGACCTATATGACTTGACATCATAACACGATCAAACTGGCATTTTAATTGTACGAACTTATTTTGTTTTTGATTTGTTCCATTGTGTGTATCATTTAATCTTGTATTAATTCAATTCGGTTGTTCACTTCTCTGAAGAAGCGACTTGCACTAAGCCGCGAAACGTCAGAAATTTTAATTTCTACTCATTGGAATTTTACAAATATATGCATCACTTATTATAGAATAAGAGAACTTTATAAATCTAACATTGATTAACTACTTACTACAATTAGCTTTAATGGTAGTACTATTACATTTCGGAACTTAATGATGAATGTTAAACAGTATGATTTCAGTAGACGGTTGTTTAATATTATAAATGAAAGTAGTGACAATCACATGTTATACGTTAATTCGAAGAAGTGTGTTCCTTAGCAATACAATATAAACACTTCTGGTTTTAAACACATGGTTCCCATATTTTCATTATAGATAGATTTAACTAAACGTCCATCGGATTACAGTCATATAATACAGTGCCTAAATATAATGAATATCAATTTTTTATAAACAAACAAATTAGTTAGATAATCACTGAAAATAAAAAGAAATTGATCAAATGTTTCATCCTAGGATCGAACTTGTCACCAGTACCCAACTAGGAATAAAGCTGATGAACTTTAATTTCTCGTGTCAAATGCTTAAACAATAGACCATTAAATCGGCTTACTTTTAATGCTTGATATTTCTAACTGAATTGATTCCCAATATATTTGTGAGAGTTCATCCATTATTGTCTGTGGGCGACTGAATAATACCATATTAGGTTAAAACAGCTGTTCAGTGCCAATCAATGATCTTCAATTAATTGCCTAACTCAGTCTAATTCGTGGTATTAAATTAACGTTTAATAGTCTCAATAACATTCAATTACAAAGAGAATAGTAGTTTATGACATTTTTATTTTCATATTCTACACTATTTTAAATAGTGTCAGACAACGACATCACCCACATTCAGTTTGACACCCATCCATCAAAATATCTTTTATTCAATGACTTTTTTGCATTCAAACTATGGTTTTATGATCCAGTTCAATTGATGTTATGTAATTTTGATTCACCAATCTCTATAACATTTGATCATTTCCAATATCAACTCATTAGTGACTAAACTCAGGTGGCGATACCAAGGCTCTAATTAGAAGCTGTGATCATTGAAAATCAATGATAAAGGATAAATCAGATCACCCAGTATATTCCAAATCGATTAAATTTCAATAAATCAACCCATTTTTAATCGATTATAAAAAAAAGGTAAAAAATGTCAATTACTTTGTTCTGATTGGTCTAACGATAAAATAAACTGACCAATAGGATTATTCAGATTATGTAGCAATATAAATTAAGAATAACTTCTACCTTATGAATTAAATGTTGATAATTAATGAATTCTGAATATTGTTGAAGATGGATTTTATGTTTGTGAAGATTCATTATTTTTTTGTATCAAATAGAGTATATACATCTCAGTGTGAAGTATTCTATGCTGTAGAAGGTACTAACATCAGCTCATTTGATATATAATTCGTTGAATAAATAAAAATGATCTAAGTATTCAGTAAGCGTCAATTAGTGATATCCTGAGAGGGGAATAAATAAATCAGTGATTATTTCTATCATCATAATAATGACTTCAATAGATTTGTACAGCAATTCCTTATGATATTTCGATCTATAAACTACTTTCAATGTAGAAGATATACAGTTTATGTTATGAATAATGATTGACATAATAATATTAAGTTGACATCATTTAAGTGGGCATTAATTCAGGTAGAACATCTGTTTTGCTCTGTTTTTAAGCTTTTTCAAATTTCTTAAGTATTGTCAATCTCCACATTTAGACAACATATTTGCTTGTTATCAGATCTAATACTTATTAAAGTGAATTGAATATCTTCATTTGTGAGAAATAAACTTATCTTTAATAAGCGAATTTTATTTCACTATACTAAAAATTATCTACTCACTTCGTATATAACAGACCAATGAAAAGTTAATTGTTTATATTCGTCACAGACCTATGTTAATTGAATACTTCTGAAAGCTAAGAAACGTTGGGTAGCTGGTTCGTCCTAATATGTTCCTCGTCAATAATAATGTGTATTCACAATTCAACCAGCGAATCCAACTTGGGATCTTCAAGTCTCATAGAGAATGCTCGACTATCTTTACCAATGAGCTATTAGGTGTCGAATAGTAGAGTTCCAACATTCATCACATTGTGATATAGCGTGACAATTATCTTTCGTCCATGGTGATAACTTTCTCACTCCAGTCTAATCTGAACTCCCTCCCCAGTCATGACTTCTCATTAGAACTTCAGTAGAATTCTGAATTTAGTTCTTAGTGAGTTCAATATTGTAGTCGAGTTAAGGAGGTTATGTAAGGAGTGGCATTAATTTAATCCAGGAGTGATATATTTATCATTTATGACAATTAATAATTCCTGCTATATATCAAATCGGGAACTATGCTAGTCAACGTTTATTCAGTAGCGTTGAAGATTAAGGGATCATAACAATTCCTCTAAATAAACCGAGGCTGTATACCTCCATGGATTCCTATCCAAATATGAATTAGTTACTCGGTACTCCTTGGTTTTCACTGGTACCCAACTGATGCCACACTGTTACAAGTATTTTAAATTAATACCTATCACTACAAAACTACCTTATTTCAATGAAAATCTCACTGACTCAAAATCTTTTATCTCTAGGCCATATGTTCAACTTTCAGTTCTACTTACACTTCATTTCACTTATATGCAGATATAAAACCATTTATATTAAGAAAGTTTCAAATGACTACTTTTCATATTATTTAGTAGTATAAAGCTCAGTTAACTTTACGATTCATAGGTTAACGTATGTAGAAATTTCATTCTGTCTTATTAAGTGATAATTTGTTACAATTAAGGGAGTTTGTAGAGATAGTTAACTGTTTAATTCAATTTTGATGGCACGAATTGATCTGAATCAGACAACCATTGATCACCTGGAAGCACTGGACAGCTGTTTCGTCCTAGTATGGGACTCCTCAGCAGTGCGCATCCACGACCCCGTCGGGGATCGAACCCAGGACCTTCTGGTTCCGCGCGCGAACGCTTTACCATTGGACCACTGAGTCGGCTCCCAACGGTTGATATTTCCAATTCAGCCAATTCGTGATACATTGCGCGACCTCCTCTATGCCATTGGTGAGTTACTGCCTCACACCCGACACGGAACCAGAAGGTCCTGGGTTCGATCCCCGACGGGGTCGTGGATGCGCACTGCTGAGGAGTCCCATACTAGGACGAAACAGCTGTCCAGTGCTTCCAGGTGATCAATGGTTGTCTGATTCAGATCAATTCGTGCCATCAAAATTGAATTAAACTGATAATTTGTTGTTCACCTAGAGGTTTTCAAGTATATTATTACGTAATAAATGTGATTGCGATTACATCACGATATCATTCAATATTATAGATAAAATAATGTAAGCTAAAATAGATAATTGTATGATTTGGATTTCGACCGGCAATCAGAATCTAGGTAGCAAGTTTCGTTCTATTTGGGACTCATCAACTGGGTGTACCTGCATTTCAGTTCATGATAAGTCAATAGGAAGAAATAGATAATCTTAAGTTGTGATTAAGAAGTTAACCTGCTAATGTCATTAAATAATAAACCATGTAATAAAGTTTAACAACAATTTTTGGTGCCAGAGTTCGAAGAACGATATATTCGCTAAGAGACAGCGAGATTGTGGGTTCGACTCCCAATATAAAATAGCAGTTAAGACGAAATAAGGTGAACTAGTTAGAAATGAATCCAAAGTTACTCTATATTGAAGATACGTTTTAAAGCAGAAGCCGAATAACCAGTGATAGTCACAGAGTAGAAGTAGATGAGTATTTGTTTTTAGCAATATACTTTATAACAATGCGTTAATGATACCTTCAGAACTTAAAACAAAAATCTTCTGGCACCATCGAGACAGTATTAACTTAGAACTATCTTATGTACAATAGCGACTAAGATGTTTATCGAAAAGTCTGGATTTACATACCTTATATTGTTGTGGGTAGGCTTTTGCTTATTTTCTAACCTGAACATGTATGGTTGGCTAATTTTATTACTTCTCTTTAACTTTGTTATCCATAACATTCTGGAATCATCTCTAAAGGAAGTTCAATGTAGTATGGATCTGTTATCCAAAAAAGACATTGTTCTATGTTCAAAATGGCGTTTATTGGTTATTAATGTTCGTAAATGTGGCATGTATTTCGCAAATCTTATGTGTGGATTGTTTATGCAAAGCTAGCAGAAACCTTCACCTCCATTTATTTGGATGGTTTAGTGATCTAGCAGTGGTCTAGCAGTGGTCGAGACAGATGGGACCTGTGCCAATTTTTCCAATCTTCGGCACCTTCGTAACATGAGTCCAACATCTTAAGTCCGGATTTACAATGCGTTGTTGAGAATATTTCCACTGTATAAATAGGGAACCCTGGTCAAGGAAACTATCTTCGACTATCGTTATCTCTGATTGATTGCTCACATCCACCGTTAACCGGCGTTTGATAATATGTTATTGTGTGCAGTGATGATATTGCAATTAACGTAATTATCTTAAAAAACAAGCCTCGTTGGTTTGATTATATTTTATGAATATCATCCTAACCGCTTCCATACCACGTATTATTTCCCGACACTACGATTAAGTGACCAGTTAATCACATGGTGTTATAGAAAGGAAGCCGTGTTGCTTCAGTACAACTTCCTGGTTATGGTGCTCAAGATAGTGCAACCTAGTGACTTGTGATCTTATCAGAAATAGCTTAGAATAGGAATCATTTGTGACCATGCTATCGTCTCCTACCAAGTTCTTAACTGGAAATAGTTTCTCTTGATCCTATTTCCATCCATACTGCATCTCTCACCATATAACTGAGGTCCTTTTTCTTGTGATATGTTTGTCTTCTAATTATGGTTGTCCCCTCCTTCATCTTAAATGTTTAGTGTCTATTTTTATTCAGCTTTTATGCTTAGACAAACTGTTGTTGATTCAGTTTACGGTAGATTTCAACAGTTATCTGTCAATCATTAGCCTACGATAACGACAACTTCCTCCTTACTCCTTAAACTTTGTTATTTATCACAAATTAGTCTCAAATAGATACCAATAAAAATCACATAGTACTGGATAGGTATTTCGTCCTGGTATAGGATTTTCCTATAATCGCCAATCCTTATTCCCTCTTGGAAAGCAAATATACAATCTTCATGTTCACATTATCTAATATTTAATAGTTTCTACTAATACTCAATAGAAATAAATCTGTGATATAAACAAAAAAGTAAAATTAAGTATCAATCTTCACAGAAGTTACCTTGAAGAGAAGTATATAACATTCTGGCGGCCTGCTTGAATCTTGGCTACATGACCTGTACGATAACAACTTGATATCACTAAATGGTTTTCAGATTTTTCGTCAGAATCGTTCTGTCATCAAGAAAAAGCGTAGTAGTGGTGTTGCTACCTTCGTGAACACCAACTGGTGTAAATCTAATCGTATGTTGACACGGTCAAAAGTAACTTGTTGAGACACTGTATTGTGAGAATTCATATTGTACTAAAAATACTATTGAATAAAGCCCCTGTTATTATTATTGTTATTATTCACTTAACGTTTTATTCTTTCCTTTATTTTTTTTTCTTATTTTCTTATTTCTTCTTTTAATCAATAACACTAAAAGAACGTGTTGCTATCAAAGTGTTGGATAAAAGTAAAATGAATGCATCAACTAGACGTTTATTAAGTCAAGAGATATCTATTTTGGAGAGTTTACATCATCCAAATATTATTCGACTTTATGAAGTAAGTTATAATGTTATTGATTATTAATACAATTGAATAGAACTAGATTTTATTCATCATTATCAATAGAATTAATTGAATATTCTAGGAGTGATGTTAATACTGGGACTTGAATCAAGTGTATAACGTTTTAAACAATCATTATGTGTATTATGTATTCAGACATTGATATGTCTTCAATAGGTTCTTATTGATTTTGGACAAGTTTGTCGATTTGATTCAGTTAACAGATCAAGGATAATCTAGTTATATATCTAATCTTCTCAATACTCAATACCGTTTAATGAGAATGTTATCGCTGATACGTGTTCTTTGAAGTAGATACCACAACATGTCCTATCCCCCAACCCAAAGATACTCCAGAAGATGGAACTTATAGGAAGATAGTATTATTGAGAGAATTGAGACGACACAAGCTTACAAAATCAAGTTTACTAAATGAATCAATACAACTTCATTTGATCTACTGAATAATTATGTTCTTAGTGGGTGAGACAGGGCGGGGATAGGAATTTTGCATCCTCAACACTTTCCCTATGTTAATAGATAACTACTTGGAACTTACTTAAGTTTTCAGACATCTCTACTGTAGCATGGTATAATGAGTTGTTATCCAGTTTCAGGTCCATCATGGTTTCAGCTGAATATATTTTGTTAGGAGTAACATCATTTAACGTAGTGTAGTCACCCAATACTAAACCTTGTATAATCTATTAACCATTCTCTCGCCTTTTGATTTCGTCACAGAAAGGTTGTGAAAGTGTGAGCAAAACGTTCAGCCTGTATATTTCACTCTAGATAGTACAGGGGGGATCTTACGTGATTGATTACATGACAATGATAGAACTTTTGGATTTGTTTAGATGTGAACTAAAGCCCGTTATCTGATACAAATAGTTCTTGAAATTTGTGTTAAGAGAATATCTTCATCAACACTTGCAAGGTTATATTGGTAGACGCGTGTACTAAGGGAATAATTTATGGCCATTTTAAATAGGAATTCACTATACGAGATAAGTGTCACTAATTATTGGACGAGCGAAATCTATACGCCGATGGTTTTCTGATTGTGTCTACGGTATTGAGTCAATCTGTTGGTTCTGTTTGGCAACTTGTTGATAATTTTAACATTCTTTGGCAAAAGTTGGAGATGTGTTTGTCTATTTGTGGTCAGTAGGTGAAACTTAATCCAATTGATATCATTTGATGTTTCCTGGGATATCTAATGTGAAATTAACGCATGACCTAGGTTCGGAGATATTTCAGGGTTTTCCACACGCTCACCATACATTACAGAAAGAGTCACGTTGGTTAAAGGAATTCTTTCTCGTCAATATTTTCTAGGTTCTTAGGTTACTTGCATGTGATACGCTGTTCGACTTTATGAAATGTAGGTAGGATTTAGATACTTCACAATTCATTCAGCAAGTATAAAGGTATTATTAGGCCATTTTTAAATGATATAGTTTGTGGCGATTGGTATCAAGTTAAGTTTATTAAAGACGTCACAAATTAGTATTGACAAAATAGCAATCATAACCAGGAGGCATTGGATTGACGTATTGTCATCGTACGGAACTCAACAGCGGTGCGCACCCTAGTTTCTGCCCTAGGCGCTTTAGCTTAGGTAACGCCTAACCCTTTACACCACTAGGCTGATATCGGATGGTAGAATTCATACTTCCATCAATTTGTGATATGGGGCGTTCATCAACCCGAAGCCCCTACAGCAGAATCTTTGGTGCATACTGCTAACGAACCTCATAATAGGACTCTTTTTAATTGATTTCTTGTTTTTGATATTCAGAACTTCAAATGATCAGTTCTTATTGCTACGTATATTCATCCCGAATAAGTTTCTTCAATATAAAATCAAGCCATCAATTTTAGTACATACAGAATATGAGTATCAAATTAAATCGAAGATAAAATTTTACGACTAGACTATTATTCAATTAAGAGAGTACAGTATCTTCAAAATCAGTTTATACAGTTTTGATTTGATATCACGAATTTGCCTGAATTAGAACTGGCGCTGGACAACTGCATTGTCTTAGTATGGAACTCTTCAGTAGTGCACATGTACGACCCCATCGGGACTCAAACTTATGACCTGTTTTTGAGAGAGGCAGTTACCTATCGATGGCAATGAGTGAGACCGCTCAAACGTATCACGAATTGACAGAATTATAAATACCAACCGTTAGAACACGACACAGTGATCTAATCGAAAAGCATTTTCCTTGGATCCATAGAGTCCTGGATTCGATCGATGGCGGGGTTGTCGATGCGTACTGCTGAAGAGTTCTCTACTACAACGAGACAGCTGTCTAATATTAGTTACCAGTGATCAATGGTTGTCAAATTCTGACAAATTCATGATATCAAATTAACATTCAACAATCTCTACAACACCCAATTACAATTATATTATTTTGTAAGCATAAAATACAATGGATCACTTCACTGAAGTTAAAGCAAAGTATAATTATAAACAATTTCAGTAAAGTAAGTAAAACAACAAGATTCACAGATGAAATGAATTCATTATGATCTCTCAAGATCATCAAGAAGAGGAGGATGGACGATTAAAGTCATCACAGTGTGCACAGTGTATTACATAATTCAGCCAATGATATGGAGAACTGAAAATTATCTGTACGGAAATGATTACACCTAATGTATCTAATACTGTAGTTAAAAATAAGAGAATTTATATTTCAAATATGTAATCAATGAAAATAATTACGATTATGTAATCAGGCCAAATAGTTGCTGGGATGTTAAACCTGTTATCATTAATAAGTGTCAATGAAATGACATGAAGCGAATAGAGGAGTAATTGCGTTTATTATAGCAATGACAGGTTGATTATGTTGTCCTTCTGTATACAGGAATCAAGTTGCAGGTATTTTGTACAAGTTGTCTTTAATATGTAAATTTCTAGTAGCTGTAATGTTCTTACTAGTAATATTTGGCATTCGGTACTTAGTATTCTAAATATCAGTCACAACATGATCGAGTAAGAACTCAATGGTAATAGTAGTAGTTATTGAATTGTATTGTAACAACCAGTAGTGGACTTACAAGCAGTCGGTAATCAGCACTGAGCAATCAAGTGATCTGCAATTCAAGAATCAGTAACCAAGTATTCATGTAATCAGTGGAATAAAGAGTTTGACGAGGAATATGTAGGAATACTAATTTCGTAAATATACATAAGTACATAGGGGTGGAAATAGGACAGCCAGTGACAAATAACAAAGGTGGAGGTTAGCTTAACATACTACACCAAAACAACTTAACAATGAAGATGAGTAGGTAGACTCTGTGACATAGGGAAGAATACTTGAACTATAATGTATACTAACACGGTTATAAAACCAACATGAATAAAAATACACATAGTTCACCTGAACTAAGTATTAGAAATCACCTTAGTAGTAATTAATGAGTTCTTGTGTTTTTGAACACTTGGGAAGGATTAAACAATAGTGCCACATTTGGGCTACTTCAAGTGACCTCGAATTGGCACATTTAAGCTGGTATCTGATTTCAGCTAGTTCACACCTTAAACGTCAAAATATTGTCCCCCTAAATGTTATCTTTTCTCAAAGAAATGTTATAAATACGGATTCATCCTAACTAAGTAGTATATTTTATAGGACCATTACAGTGAATGGCGACCCTGAGAATTGATGCCTAAATCTAATTGGTTTGGCATTATAGTTTAATCCTATCATCACAGTGATGACGTATCCACTGTGCATGAAGTGTTAGGATATATTGCATAGGTGAATATTTTATCTATTTCATACTAAATTACAGTTGAATTATGGTTGGAAGTGGAATCCAGCAGGTGCGTTTCTTCTTGTTCGTGACTTGTCAACTGGACGGACATGTATCCTATTGTTAATGCTTACACTGGGACTCAAACTTGGTTCTTTTAAAGACAAACGCTTATCCTGGATTCTGCTTACAGTCACTATGCATCTTAAATTATATTTGTAAACTATCACTGTATCGAGGTAACCAGCTCACGATAGCAACAAAGGCTAATCAATTTCTGTCCGTGACAAATCAACGGGAGGATTCAAATACATTCAGATTTCATACTAAATGTTTCATGGAATATGTTATATAAACCTAACAAAATCTCTTTTGTAGTTCTTTCCATATACTTGTTAAATACATTTAGAGGCAACTTCAAAATGGGCACTGCTTCCATGTTCATTTGGCTTAGAGAATATGTTCACATTACATTCTAATGACTGCCGGAATAAAAGGAAAATCATATTTAGTACTGCTTTATGCCTTTTACTTTCTTTACTCTCTCTTGAATTGAAGTAATATAAAAAACAGTCTCCTAATCGATATTTGTAAACATTTGTATCTGTAAAGAAGTCGTAATGTATTGTGATGAAATTAATATTCAATAGTCTCCACAGCAACTAATTACAACCAATATCAGTTCATTAGTGACTAACTTCTTAAGGCAATTCCTGGAGTTCTGGTGTGAAAAAATGATCAGTCGAATTCGATAGTGCCGGGTGTTAGGCATACCTACTGACAGCAATGGATGAAATCACTCATATATATATCACGAATTGACGGAGTTAGAAATATTAACCATTGATAACCAGCTCAGTGGTCTAGAGGTAAAAAGCGTTCACCGAAGAGCTAGAGTCTTCTGGATTCAACCCATGATAAAGTCGTGGAAATATATAAGGAAAATCATTGGAATGAAAAGAAAATGTGATAGATATTTTATCCCAGTATGTGATAGTTCAGATTTTGAATTCACCCCTACAACAGGGGATCGAACTCCAAACCATTGAATTTTACTATGAACACTTAATCATAAGATGATTGAGCTAGCATCCAAATACTAATATTCCTACCACTAGAGTAATTTGATCATGTTTAAAGTTACCCACTGGTAACAATATTATTGCATTGTAATTGATTGTACAATGAATGAAGTTAAAATGCTAATCATTCGATGTTATTTCAATGGTCTAACGTTAATAATGTAGATGTACACTGCTAAAGATTCTTAACTGGTGTTTGGAGGGGGGGGGTGTGGAGAAGTGTAAAAAAGATGTTTACTGTTGCATGTCTAATTCAAGTCAATTTGTAATATCCACTTTAACCTTCAATCAATTAATGCCTGCTACCCAACGTGGAGCATAGGCCGCCCAACAGCATTCTCCAACCAACTCTGTCCTAGACTTTCCTTTCCAGCTCTTCCCAAGTGCTCTTCATTTTCTTCATGTCTGTCTTTAATTCCAGACGCAATGTGTTCCTGGGTCTTCCTCTTTTCCTTTGACCTTCAACATTTCGAGTTAGTGCTTATCTTGTGATACAGTTTGATGATTTCCTCAATATGTATTCTATCCACCTCCAGAGTCTTTTCTTAATTTCCTTCTGGACTAGAAGTTGATTAGTTCTCTGTCATAGATTTTTGTTGATGGCATCTGGCCAACAGACCCGAAGTATCTTTCGCAGACAGTTGTTTATAAGTACTAGTATCTTCTGTAGGATACTTTTCGTAGTTCTCCATACAACAGAACTGTCTTCACGTTTAATATTGAAAATTTTGACTTTAATATTGACTGAAAGTTGGCTTGAGTTCTAGATTGTTTTTCAGTTGTAGAAATGTTGCCTTTACCTTACTCTAATTCACGCCTTCATATCAACATTAGCAGTTTAATCACAATAATCACTAAACACAATCATTTAGATAAATATTTCCTTCTAGTTCTATTCTCATATAAGAATTTATGCTTACCATTAAGCCTATCAATCATTTAATGTTTCTTTTTGTTTTGTTAGTAATACATGTTTTTTAAGACAACATTGAATCTATTGTATACTTGTCAGTCAAAGAATTGCTTAATAGTTTCATTTATATATGAAGAAAGAAATTTTTCTTCTTTTTGGTTTGTCTATTTCCTGTCAATTTTATCTTTGTATTACGTCTGATAAGTACATTAAATAAGTTAAGTTTTATTTCTCTAAGGGATAAAAATAATCATATTCCAGTATAGTTATGTAACTAGTTGAATTAATCGTAGTCGTACTTTTAGTAGACGTAGTGGTAGGCCTAGTAGACCAAGTAGTCGTAGTCGTAGTAGTAGTAGTAGTAATGGACGTAGTGGTAGTAGTCATTGTTCGTAGTAGTTGTAGCAGTAGCAATAGTTAGGGGGTTAGGAGGGGTAGTAGCAGTCATATTAGTAATAGCGATAGTCATATTAGTAGAAATAACCGTTGTTGAGCTAGTATTATTACTACTAACAGTAGTAGTGTTGGTGGTGTGGTAGGGGGGCTGCTGTGGTTGATATCAGTATTACTATAATTCTCATTATTATTAACAGTCGTGGTAACCGACGTCGCCATTGTTATAGTGATGATCATAGTCGTATTATTACTATCACTGTTACTACTATTCATTTTAATAATAGCAGTAATAGTATTATCATTATTTGATCAGTAGTAGTATTAGTAAAATTAGTAGTAGCATTAATAATACTAAACGTTAGTTATACTCATAAACTGATAGTATACTTGTTAAGATATTGAAGTTTTTATTAGTGCCATTGAAGTTACATTATGTATAGAAACTGAAAAGGAAGGTGATTATGTAATGGGATACAATAGGCATTTTAAACAAAAATAAAACTGTGTTAATCTGTTACTTATTTATTACAGTCAAACACTATAAAACATTATTGGTCACTAGACAAATGATTCATTTAGGTATGAGCTCAATTATGTTAGGAATGAGACAATTATCAACAATGGCAATGAATGATTGTCGCCTTCTATCATAGACTATTATGACGTGGAAAAGAAAGGAATAAGGATTCGGTTGGTTGTGGCGAACGCCAACAGAGTGTGCCTACTTGATAATGCGCGACTGACTTAAGCCCACTCACCCCTCCCCCCAAGCCGACAATAGAAGGACCAGAATTGGGAAGCGGAAACGTAATGTATTTTAATCATGCCTTTATATATACATAAAACCAGACCACACGGTAAACCAATCACAAATCTAACATTGATATAGAACAAAGGAAATAGTGGCAGTGAATGGGGATAACTTGTACACAACTAACTAACTGTAGTTCATAATAATAAACAATACACAAAGAGTAAATATACTAAACGGAAGAATCGGGTAAGTGGAACGTAACAGTCACAGATATGATATGATTACATTATCCACAGTTATAATGTTCTAAAGCACAGTCGTCAAGGCTAATCAATCTTCCTTAGGTGCCCAGCATAATATGGACTAAGTAAAGTTGGAATACTACGAGGACGATGATCAAATTTTTACGTAGAGACCAATAATACCCTTCGTTAAATCTCTGTACGATGTTGTAGTTGGACGTCTCAAAAGAGTACCATTCTAATTCAATACAAATTCAGCGTGTTTCCTAGTTTATAACAGTACTTACCTGAGATCAATTTATAACAAATAATATGCAACCTCCATTGAACCACATCAAATGAAATGATATAATCAATGAATTAATTATGAAAACAAAATGTGAAAGATCATTAAAGAAGTAGAGAGACAGACAAAGTGATAGAGTTTAGTCTATCAGTATGACACACTAGTGGTTATAACCATTGTTTATATGGAGCTAGATATATAGGTCTTTCGTTAATGAATATCCAACGACGCATACGATAGTATTCAACCCCCCCCCCCACGTGGACTATAGGCCACCGACTAGAGTTCGACAACCAACTTTGTCCTAAACTTCCCCTTTCAGTTTTTCCCAAATGCTGTTCAATCTGCTTTTCATATCTGATTCCAATTCTTAAAGCAGCGTGTCTCTTGGTCCTTCTCTTTAGTCCTCCGTATTCCAAGTTAGTGCTTGCATTGTCACCCAGGTTGATAGCTTTCTAAATGTATGTCTAATCCACCTCCACCGGGTTTTCCTAATTTCTTACTCAGCTGGACTTTAGTTACTTCGTTCTCAGCTACAGTAGGTTGTTGGTAATTGTGTCAGGCCAAAGAATTCAAAATATCTTGTATCCTTGAATGATTAATGCTTTCCGTAGTTCTCCATACAAGTCTCAGCTCCATACAATAGAACTGTCTTTACGTTTTCTATTGAAATTGGTTGTCAAGTGGTTTGAGTTGCAGATATTTTTTATTTCTAGAAATACTACTCTTGATTTACATAACCATTAACATAAATATCATAGGTTGTTAAAATGGTCTATTACGCAACAACTAGTTGATCTTGATCAGACATTATCAAACTTATTGTTCTAGATCAATTACAAACTTAAAGAGATAGATATAACTGTTTTAAAAAAGTTAAGAAATAGGAAGGAAATATTACGTAATCATTTTAATGTCATATCAAATACAATGAAACATAGAATGATTAGCTAAACAATTTCTGTATCTTGGTACAATTAGACAAAAGTAAGTAACCTTTTTCCTTTCTATACTACTGTAGACAAATATCTACAATGTTAAAAGATGTAAAGAAGAAGACAATTCATTAACTTTCATAGATTAGAAAATTATAGAGACACATAACAAAGTATATAGAGCTTTCATTTCTATGTAGCAGTATCAAGTTTGTAATGAATAAAAGGATCCTAAAATGTTTAAAAGTAGTTTGTATACAGTAATCAACAAACTCTTCATCATCATCATGAAACTATTACTTAGTTTCTGTATAAGATAAATTCCAATGTGTTTATCGACTTATATGTACCCAACTTTAACACAAATACTATGTATATTCTAGCATGGTTCTACAAGGGGAAAGTAAGAAGTAGTTGAGAATCCCATTCGGAAATAATCAATTGATCATGATCATTCATTTAACGAACATGTAGGTTTTCAGGTTCTTTATAAAATTGATTCTAGTTTACTTTGATTCGTTTGTGTTCAACTCGTTATGTAGTTCTATACTGGTAAGCATCTTTACTCTTATATAACAGTATACCTATTGAATAGGTCAGTAACTAACAAAACTCAATTGTTAAATAAATAACAAATGAGTATCTGAGATTAACTAACTAATGATGACTGACACAAATATTGATTGAGAAAGCTCGGTTTATAAAATTGTGATCAACTAAATTAATACAAATCAAAACTCCACAGGTTGATGTTGGTAGGGTACCATTGGATAGCTGTTTTGTTCTAGTATGGAACTACTCAACAGTGCACACCCAAAATTCCGCACCAGAGGTTGCAGGTTGACGGTGTGCGCCCAACCATCTGCACCAGTGGGTCGGCATCCAATGGTAGGATTCTCACGACCCTCAATTTGTGATATATATATATATATTCATCGATTGTCATTAGTGATAACTATCTCACTACCGACAAGTCTGAACTCAACCAGTCACGACTACTCACTAGAGCTTCAGGAACATCCTGATGTTAGTCACCAGTGAGGTCATTATTATAATTCAATTAATTTAGTTGATGACAATTTTATAGACCAAACTTTCTTACTCAACTTGGAGGAGAGTTAGGGACTGCCAAACCTAAACATAGCATCAGTTCATAAAGTTGCTGACTGCTAGTTTGAGTTGTGCCGGTAAATTCAAGCTTCTTGGTTGTTGTCCTTACGATTACAGTAAACAGTAGCTGTGGCATGGCTCAAAATCGCTCACACTAGTGAAGATGTACCTATTCATTGTCCTATCTTAAATCATGAGCTTAAAATTACTTCATAACTTTCTTTCTACACTCCATCTCTTTCTCCTTAAACCATGTTCCATCTGTTCAATCTTCTTTATTTTGTATTATTATTATTATTATTGAAGTAACTTCCATTTCTACTATATAGTGTTAATCTTGCTGTACTTTAAAGGTATGGCATTTTGGACTAATGCAAATCTATGTTAAGTTCTATGTTAATAATACATACACATACACATACACATACATACATACATTCAATTATCATTTGTATACTTTCATAACTATAATTGACTTATTCCTCTTCATATATACTATCTCACTACCGACAAGTCTGAACTCAACCAGTCACGACTACTCACTAGAGCTTCAGGAACATCCTGATGTAGTCACCAGTGAGGTCATATTATAATTCAATTAATTTAGTTGATGACAATTTTATAGACCAAACTTCTTACTCAACTTGGAGGAGAGTTAGGGACTGCCAAACCTAAACATAGCATCAGTTCATAAAGTTGCTGACTGCTAGTTTGAGTTGTGCCGGTAAATTCAAGCTTCTTGGTTGTTGTCCTTACGATTACAGTAAACAGTAGCTGTGGCATGGCTCAAAATCGCTCACACTAGTGAAGATGTACCTATTCATTGTCCTATCTTAAATCATGAGCTTAAAATTACTTCATAACTTTCTTTCTTTTCTACACTCCATCTCTTTCTCCTTAAACCATGTTCCATCTGTTCAATCTTCTTTATTTTGTATTATTATTATTATTATTGAAGTAACTTCCATTTCTACTATATAGTGTTAATCTTGCTGTACTTTAAAGGTATGGCATTTTGGACTAATGCAAATCTATGTTAAGTTCTATGTTAATAATACATACACATACACATACACATACATACATACATTCAATTATCATTTGTATACTTTCATAACTATAATTGACTTATTCCTCTTCATATCTTAATTACTTTGTTAATTAGCTCTAGAAACACCGTTGAACTTGTAGAATGATTATCAGCTAACATACTACTAATTTTATTTCCATAGCGTAAATTATATGCATAGATGTTGTAGATTACTGTAAAGTTTTTTAATGAAAAACTAATTGAAAAGAACAATTCATCTAAAATGGTAATGTATTTTTTTTTTTTACGTAATCCAATATATTTTGTATTTATGACATAATTTCATTAATAAGTAACCTTCTATTTGGCGCCAAATTCATATGCAAAATAATAAAGATTTCAATAGATAAATAAAATAAAACAAATGACAATATACAACTAACTAACTGTTAATAATGAAAGTACATAGTAACTTGTATACGTCCTTTATTGTGTCTTCATCATCATCATCATCATCTTCTTCTTCTTCTTCTTCTTCTTCGTCTTCTTCTTCTTCATCTTACACTCTCCCTACTCTCCCTCTCTCTTTCCTCTCTTTCTCACACTCTTTCTATCTCATTCAGTCATTCATTCATTTACTTACTATTTTACTCCCTTTTTAATTTAATCGTTTAATTTTATAATTTTTGTTAAAAAAAAATTTAGTTAGATTAAACAGAAAAAATAAACTTATATTCAATTCTATTTATATACTTTCGTTTTCAATTAGTTCCCCCCCCCCCCCACCGTCTTCCCCCACCTCCCATCCCCACTTCCAATTCATTCCACCGTATCTGACCGCCATCATTACCATCCCTACTACTATTATTACCATAGAAAAAAAAACAAAAAAAAAAGAATTTTATTCCACTTATCATAGTTACCATTAGTAACCCGGTTACCATAAAATTTTCAACTGATATTTTCAATGTATCAAGTTTTTTCATTTTTTTTCTTGGATATTTTATCAACTGAAAAGAAATTGGGTGAAGTTCTGTTTAGTTTCCTCTTTTTTTTTTTTTACTGTTTCCTGTTGTTTCTACATAGAAACCAAAAAAAAATGTAAAGAAAAAAAAAGAATGAAAAAAATTAATGAAGTTAATCAATTTTTATTTTTAAATGATCAAATAAAATTTTTATATTATTCATTTTTATGACATTAAATTTTCTTTTCTTTCTTTTTTTGTTTGTTTGTTGTATATAATAAAAGTAACTAAGTCAACTTGTCTTTCGGCTGTCTCAATCACCTACTTTAGTTTTATTTGTAAAGGTAACAGTGTAGTAGGTTTCATGGTTTATTGTTTGATAATAAAGTAACATAGTCAATGATAAAAGTTGCTTGATATCATGAATTGATTTGAATTAGATTATCAAGGAGGGGAGTTTGTGGAGATAGTTAGTTGTGAATTATGATATCATGAATTGATCTGAAGCAAACAACCATTAATCACCTGAAAGCACTGAACGACTCTTTCGTCCTAGTATGAGACTCCCCAGCAGTGCACATCCACAACCCTATCGGGGATCAAACCCAGGAGCCTCTGGCTCCGCGGCGAACGCCTTACCATTAGATCACTGAGTCAGCTTCTAACGGTTAATATTTCCAATTTAGTCAATTCGTGGGACAGTAACCCACCGATGGCATGGAGGAAGTCGCGCAACATATCACGAATTAACGAAATTGGAAATATCAACCATTAGAAGCCGACTCAGTGATCCAATGGTAAAGCGGTTCGCCGCTGGGCCAGAGGGTCCTGGATTTGATCCCCGATGGGGTCGTGGATACTCACTGCTGATGAGTCCCATACTAGGATGAAACAGCTGTCCAGTGCTTCCAGGTGATTAATGGTTGTCTGATTCAGATCAATTCGTGATATCAGATCAATATGTTACAACACGTCGACATTTAACAGTTTTAATGACAGCTATTTACGACAACATTCATTGGTTTTTTATCCATACTTTATGCATACAGATAATGAGTAGCGAATATGGCTAATTATAAAATAATTTTATTGTTTGTGATAAATACATATGTACACTACTATAAAAGAAGCATCTATCTAATGCTGATAGATGCTTTTTTGGGAGATTGGTGTTCCTAAAGCTTTAATAAGAGGTTGTGACTTGTAGAGTTCAGAATTGTTGGGAATAGGGCAGCTATCACCAATGACAATAAATGATCGTCTCGTTATATATCACAAACTGATGGTTGTAGAAATCCTACTATTGGATGCTGGCCTAGGAGTGCGGAGGGTTGGGCGTTCATTAACCCAGAATCTGAAGGGGTGTCCACTGCTGAGGAGTTCCATGCTAGAACAAAACACCTATCTAGTGTTCCATTGTTTCAATGGTACCCTGTCAATATCAATTTGTGACGTATCTATCCAATCATTAAATGTATATTTTCATAATTTGCAATAAAAATAATTATCACAACGATTTCCTAAATAAGTCATAATTCAATTAACTTAACATTAGAATCAGAGTCATATTGTAGAACTTCACTTTCATGATGTCTTATTAAAACAAAATTAATGAATGAGATCTTGGAAATGATTTGAAGTAATTGAAATCTAATTTTAGTCAATCAGAAAACTGATTATGAAGAGATAAAAAAAAAAAAAAAAACTGTTTAAAAAATGTATTCTTCCAAGAGACAATACATTGTATTAATGTACTTTATGTAATAGAATCTGCATACTCTCATCTTTGAACAAATACAAAAAAATGTATTCATGGTGTATAGATAAACTGGCGTCAATTGTATTTCCTATATCTACATAACAAATAAGGACATGATACTATCAAGCATTCGTCTACAATATAACTAGTTGCATTTGTTTATCATCATCGGGTTAAAGTAGTCTTTTATCAAGTAGATAATTATCATTTCTTTATATAAATCTGTCAGTATACAATAAATGAACAGTATATTAGACGATAATATGATCAGTGAACTTAAAACTATAATTTGACTTTTTGAATTATCACATACCTATTTGTTAGCTTTATCTTTCTGTTAAAAAGGAAAATATGAGATAGCTCATTACAATGATCAATAAAATAATGAATAGTTTGTGAAATTCTAAAGTTCGATTTCTTTCTACTAGAAGTGAAACTTGATTAAATTTCAGACAATTCTAAACTGATGATACAATTGAGTCTGAAGTAAATAGACTGTGATAGATACTTGAAAGCCACTGCTGCTGTGATTCGTACTAAAGACAAGCTGTAGCTTTGAGACATATATATATATATATATATATATATATATATATATATATATATATCAATGCCTGTTACCGCATGTGGAGCATAGGCCGCCCACCAGCATTCTCCAACCAACTCTGTCCTAGGCTTTCCTTTCCAGCTCTTTTCAAGTGCTGTTCAATTGTTGCTCTGGTTGGCAGATGAGACATCGGCATCGTGGCTTCCGAGGAAACTAGGCTTTCACCATGAGGCGCCATAACACACCTTCCAACTGCCAGGGCAGAGTGAAAACACTTATAAAGGATTTTACTGGTTAGCGTTTTTTTTAGCAAAGTTGTTGTTTTAAGGGATGGGGTTGCTAACCCCATGCCCAACCCTCCTCCTTTATCCGGGCCTGAGACTCGCAGCAATCCTAGGGGGCTCCAGGCGAAGTTATATATATATATATATATATATATATATATATACTGTTGTGAAACAAGTTACATTGACCTCAAAAGGTAAACTCTGTCGATAAGTATCCTTTCATGACTGTTCGATGTAATATGTAAATAGATCAACAGCTCGACCACTGAACATTTGATGATCTCTGATCATGTCACCCTATTGAAAATCATTATTTTAAATTATTTATAATGTCATATTTAGTTGGAGTTCTAACCATTCACCAATTTAAACTAATACGACGATATTCTTCTGTTTTCTTCTTTAATTAAGTCTCAATTAAATGCTAGTTCAGTATTTTTGCAGCATTCAGTTATTCCTGTCTTTATTATTTTCCAAAAGAACAATTAATTCCATCTTTTAAAGAATATTTCAACAGCTATTTAGACCATTATATAATCTATCGGCGTCTTTCTTACTACTTTCAAGTCTATTACGTAACTAAATTGAGATATTTTTTAAAGATTGGTATTAAGTTAAGTTAAGTGAATTCGTTACAGATCGATGTTGATAGAGTACCTACCTATCACTTACAAAATACATATCACAAATTGATGGAAGTGGGAATTCTACCATTGGATGCCGACCCATTGGTGCAGATGGTTACGCGTTAGTGTCAACCTGAAGCCCCTGGTGCGGAATCTAGGATGAGCACTGCTAAGAAGTTCCATACTAGAACGAAACAGCTGTCCAGTTCTCCCTGGTTTTCAATGGTGCCCTGCCAACATCAATATGTGATATATTCAATCAAATAAATAACCAATCTCAACAAAAATAACCATCCCAATGGAACTAATACCGATTAATCAATTTATATCACATTAAACTTCATTCAAATCTTCAATTTTACTGTTTGAATCGTTACAAATTGCTGATAGACAACTAGCAACTAATCTGTACCACAAAAACACACACATATACACTCATCCATGTACATATTACATGTTATCAATCAGTATATGCTCAGTGTTATCAACGTAGATATATTAATCACATTTCCCTTTCAATCATTCAACATAACCAAAACTTTGTTAGCTAATCATTGTGTAAGTATAACTCAAGATATACTTTATGTTGTCAAGTCAGTAAACTGTTACAATGGCTTCATTTGAATTCGTATCCATACTCTTTTTGTTGCATATTAATACAATTGAATGGCTATGTAACATAGCTCTGTAAACATAACTTCATCAAATATTGATTTAAGTAAAAATTATGTTCATCAAATGGACTAACTTGAACTCATCTTATTCACTGAATACTAATCTAGTGGGAATTATCCTCTAATATTCAGTATTTATCCGTTGAATGACATAAAGAAGGACTGAAAGTGATGAGTACGATACAATGAACGTCAAAACTATTACGAGTAACATCAACTACAACACATTCATTCGGTTTTATAAGTTGGATTGTGACTGGCAAATGGAATCCAGGAAGCTTGTTTCGTTCTACTTGAGACTCGTTAGCTGGATGTGCCTGCATCCAGATGTTGATGTTCACACTGGAATTCGAATCCAATCAGTTTCATGCCAAACGTCACCGCGTTTACCACTAGACTACTGAGTTCTGACAGTCACATATGTGCAACGGGTGTATATATAATTAGGAGGAATTTGTATCTTACCGTTGATTTATTATGTTTTGAAACTGGTCAGCCTCTGTTGATTTATGTCCATTCTAAGCAGATTGCCTTGATATAGCTATAAATTACAAATAGTGTTTATGTTGGAATGTGACTGGCAAACAGAGGCTGACTAATTTTAGTCTACGATAAATCAAGTAGAAGATATATACTTATTTTAATGACCAGAAAATGTTTGAAAGTTTAGCATTCAAGTCATCTGGCAATGAATGCATGTAGTGCAACAGATACAGTCTATCAACCAATTTGAAGACTAATACACAACTACACTACTGAGATGAATCAGTCTAAAAGGGGAGAGGATCAAAATAAATGTGCGAAAAATGACTGAACACCTGTCGACAATAGCCAACTGCATTCATAGTCGACAGAAAAAGCTGCTAGTAACTTATGAAGACAATCTCATACCTCACTTCTATTAGAAGTTTTCGCCGATGAAATTGTATAGAATGATGAGTAAAGTTCCGTAATTAAAGCATCCAGCTTGGAGGATATAACACAACGTAAACCAGTCACCTGAGCAACAAACTATCTCTACAATCTCATAATGGAGTAATACTAAAAAATTTACGTACATTAACTAGTAGAGCAGTCACAAATGCTATAGTTATAGTTTTCAATTGATTACGTAATGCAGGAGTTGCATACAAGGTAACGTTAATTATAAATCAATCCATTTCATAACTAAAATTGTGATACTGAAAAACAATTTTAGGCGATTCAGTCAAAATAAATGATGAAGGCTGTAAGATTAAATGATGTTACCATGGCAGCGAAAAATTATTCACCGATTAATTTTGAACACGCATAACTCTGAATACAGATGTTTAGTTACTATGGCTACAATACTATTTCGAAAGTTTAATACTCAATTATCTATTATTCACTAAGACTTATTTCAAGGGATCAATCTAGTGTCCAGTGTTATAATGTCTTGAAATGAGACTACAACAAGTTTCTAATCCGTCCAATCAAAAACTCTTTGTTATCTAATCGTCTTGATATCAAATATAGGCCAATCATTTTGTAACCGCTTTTCGGAATACAAATAAATATGACACTGATCATGAATTTATGACTAACCAATGGATCTTAAATTCAACTTGGTGAAGAAACTCTGAAAGAAGTAATTACTTTCACATATCTGGGGAGTATCATTGATGAACAAGGAGGGTCCGATGCAGATGTAAAGGCAAGGATTGGCAAAGCCAGGGCAGCACTCCTACAGTTGAAAAACATATGGGACTCAAAACAAATATCAACTAACATCAAAGTCAGACTCTTCATTTCAATCATGAAGACAGTCCTGCTGTATGGAGCTGAAACTTGGAGAATTACTGCAAACATCATCAGACGGATACAAGTATTTATAAACAACTGTCTACGCAAGATACTCAATGTTTGTTGGCTGGAAACGATCAGCAACAGCTAACTATGGGAGAGGACAAATCAACTTCCAGCCGAAGTGGAAATTGAGAAAAGACGTTGGAAATGGATAGGACATACATTACGCAAACCATCAGACTGCATCACGAGACAAGCATTAACATGGAATCCTGCTGGGAAACGGAAAAGAGGAAGATGAAAGAACACGCTGCGTCGAGAATTGGAAGCAGACATTAAAAGGATGAACAGCAACTGGAAAGAACTGGAAAGGATTGCTGAGGACAGAGTTAAATGGAGAACCCTGGTTAGCGGCCTATGCTCCTAAGTGAGGAGTAACGGGCATAAGTAATTAAGTAATGGATCTTAAATGGATACTACTGAAATCGACTTTTCAGTAGTGTGCCTATATAACCCAACTAAATGGTCGAATAAATGGACTTCAGATCTCGCTCCAAACTCTTGGCCATCGGCAACAACGTTTACTAAAAGTTACTGAACATTTAATGCTACGGATATTTCTGTGTCAATCCTGGCTTGTCTGAACACCATAAGTCACAATTTCTCCAAGAAACTTTCAAAGAGTATTGAGTTAGAATAATTCTCGTTGAAGAGTACAAATTAATTGATAATAATAATTACAACATTATTAAGTAATATATTCAGTGCAGTGTCTCAAGAACTTACGCTTTTCTATAAACACATCTTAAGAAGTTATATTTAAGTTGGATTGTGATTGGTAAGCGGAATCCAGGACTCGCGTTTTATCCTATTTGGGACTCATCGACTGGATGTACCTGCATCGTAATGTTGATGTTCACACTGGAACTCGAACTCAATCCGCTTCGTGCCACCGCGTTCACCATTAGGCTACTGTGTCTAAACAGTCACGCTTGTACAACGGGTATATATGTAATTATATATGTAATTAAATATAGCTATTTCGAGGTAATCCGATCAGGATGCATATATGGCAACAGAGGCTGACCAGTTTCAGTCCACACACTCTATCAACAGCCTTCAGTACTCTATGCAATACAGCTTAATCTTTTCTCGTAAGTCCAGGAAAAAACAATCGGGAACAATATAAAATAATCAATAATATGCAAAAACTGATAGATCGTAATAATAAGTACTTGGTAATACCAAAACTACATAGCCATATTACATAATACATTAAACGAAAACCATCTTTGATATTACGAAAACACGTAAAGACCATGATAGATTAGAAGTGCAAATCACACCGAGATAAGTGGCATTCAACGTAGTCTTAATTACAGAATCTTCAATTTTACAATCATCACATGAATTCACAAGGGTATTTAGGTCTTTTTCATGTTGTAGGCTGGAATTGATTGTTTAACATTTTTCGAGGAATTAAATTGAAGACCACTTAAACTAGACCATCGTTCAACATTCACTAAGAAACAAAGGTATTTTTCATAGATGGGGAGTGGGGACGAGTTATTTAAGAGAAATGAGAAGAGATAAAGAAGAATGAATATCACCTTGAGGTATACAAGGTGATATTCATAGAACAATTACCTTACGTATACAATATATTGTTCTCTTCTCAAGAAATACAAATAGATACAAGTTGATTAACTAGTCGTCTATGTTTATATTCTTAAATGTTATACAGTAATATAAGTCTAGATTTTCAATCAAAAGTCGGTAGTATAATCGACAATAACATGTAAACTACCGACATATTTTAAACACATACTATACTACTAAGTTAAACATTTAAGTAGTAATGTTAACATGACTATCAATAGAAGAAATAAATAGAAATGATATAAATATTTAATAAATTGTCAATTAAAAGACTTTACACTAAGCATAGACTATGATCACTTTCATTACTCATGAATCGTCATAGAAACAAATCAATTAATGTGTGTTTATGTGTTTAAATTAGTTTTTGTATCGAAAATTATTGAAAAAGAAAAATTGCATAGTAACAAATAATACTTTTAGGCTTGTTAAAGAATTGATTGTTTCTAATGTAACTACACTGTTGGAATAGATATTAAGGGATTTCCTGCATGCATTCATTGATTCATCAACAATGTAGAACTGACTACATAGGCACATAAGTTCATGTTGTTATATCATATTAGGGCTAGAGAGAATAAGTTTACAAAAATAGCATAACAACACAATACAAGAGGGGGAAGGAGAGTAATCTATAAGTGTGCAGAAAGTAAAAAGTAAATACACTTGCACCACTGTGATTGATTCTGAGCCATGTCACCTAATGTTTTCAGCTATTCATTGTGATTATCATGCTGATCTCCATCAATGTAATCTGCATCTACCAATATGGCTTAGACCAACAGTCAAAGACTTCATGAACTGAAGCCATGTTTTGGTTTAGTTGTCTTTAGTTTCCTTTCATCCTACTTCAACCTTAGCCAACATAAAACGACGAGGTATATTAATTGATAAATGATATTGTTTTAGTGGGATTGTCACAAGTAAACAGAATTGATGAGGCATATTTCATTCCATTTGAGACTCGTCAGCTACATGTATCTATATCCTGGAACTTGAACTCAGTCTATTTCATGCCAGACAGGCAAAACTTATGCAGTGGGTATTTGTGTAATGAGAAAATCTAAATACATTTTAAATAATAAATGGTATATTTTCTAGAGAAAATTATTCAGTAACATGATATCATTTACAAAGCTTATTCTGGTTTAACTTTGATTAACTTTTTCATGTTGTAAACAGGGGATGAAGCGGAGATTATATGTGTAATTCATGTAGATTCAAAACTATTCTATTCATTAAGTCATGTATGTATCTGTCTTATGTTAATCTATTTGCTTCAGTAATATCAATTAATCAATCACTGCCTGTTACCCCAAGTGGAGCATAGACAGCCCACCAGCATTCTCCAACCAACTCTGTCCTGGGCATTCCTTTCTAGCTCTCCCCAAGTGCTGTTCATTCTCTTCATGTCTGTTTCCAATTCCCGACACAATGTGTTATTGGGTCTTCCTCTGTTTCTTTGGCTTTTAGGATTCCAAGTTAGTGCTTGTCTTGTAACACAGTTTGATGGTTTCCTCAGTGTGTGTCCAATCCATCTCCAGTGTCTTTTCCTAATTTCTTCCTCGACTGGAAGTTGATTAGTTCTCTGCCACAGAAGGTTGTTGTTGATGATATTTGGCCAACGAATCTAAAGAATCCTACGCAGACAGTTGTTTATAAATATTTGTATCTTCTGAAAAATACTTTTCGTAGTTCTCCGTGCAAGTTTCAGCTCCACACAACACAACTGACTGTCTTCACATTTGTGTTGAAAATTTTGACTTTTATATTGACTGACAGTTGGTTTGAGTTCCAGATGTTTATCAGTTGTAGAAATGCTGCCCTTGCCTTACCAATCCGCGCCTTCACATCCGAATCAGACCCTTCTTGTTTGTCGATGATGCTGCCTAAATATGTAAAGGTTTCAACGTCTTCCAGAATTTCTCCGTCAAGTGTAATTGGGGCTTCAGTCATATACTTAACTTAAATGAATATTCTTTATGTACTTGAATATAAATCGGTATCAAAAAAAGTACATTCAATTCTAGTGTTAGCAATCATAAAGTTTGTAAAACATGACAAAATGGTGACGGCAAAAAAGTTGCCAAATTAACAATGCAATGGCTACAAAAATGTTCTCGTTCGGCATAATACACCCTGGGTCAGATTGATTTCATCTGCCGTGTTACCAACATGACTAATCCAACTGTCAAAATCAATCAACATGTTGACTATTCTTAATTGTTCATCATAAAGAATGCAAGCAGGAACAGACTACTGCCAGTGCTGAAAGTGTACTTTGTACTAGACGTCTAAACGTAAATGTCATATATATATAGGCTAATTACTAACTAAATAGCTGTAATATGAATACCAAATATTTGATGCCACAACAATACAATATCATTTGCATTTTAAAGTCATTTGTCAAATAGAAGATACACACCTCCGGAAACTTCCCTGAAATCTGCTTCCAATGTGTCATTAACAGAAAAGTCAACTGGAAATGATGCATTGAATAACATTTTGTAAAACTACATCTAAATCAAGAGATGAAAGTAGACAACTAAAATTAATACCTGTAGCTATAAAACTATCTTACGTAAACCACAATAAATGGTTATCACAAATGGCATTGACTGATCATCTAGTTATATCACAAATTAATGCAAATGGAAATCATACTACAGGACACTTGCCCAGTGATGCAGATGGTCAATAGTTTGCTCCGAAAGTCTAAAGCTCTAGATTGCATGAAATCAAGGGTGCGCACTGACAGTAATAGGCTTAATACTATGACAAATGGCTGTTGATTGTTCTATGGTTCATAGTAGTACAATCAGTATCAGCTCACTAGTGACTAACCTGTCGAGGTAATTCATGGAGTCCTAGTGGGAAGACATGACTAGTCGAGTTCAACTGCATCGGGTGAGGCAGTTACCCATCAATGGTGGTGGATGAAGAAACTTATCAAGGTTTGACTGAATTAGACATATCAAATAATCGTCTCACTAGTCTAGTTGTAAAGCGTTCGCTGTGGGACCAAAGAGTTCAGTGTTCGATCCCTGGTGTAGTTGTAAATGCGCACTGCTGACGAATTTCATACTGGAATGAAACATCTGTCGGATGTTTTTCTGGCTATCAGTGGATGGTTAATCTGATTCAGACTAATTCATGATATCAAATTAACAGTCGACAATTTTCTCAACATGAAATTTCAACCAATTAAACTTAAAACTTATGATTACGGTATCACCCCTCCCCCCATCCTGTTCCCTTCCAATTCAAATATTCTTTGATCAATTTCAAATGATTAATTTAGAAGTGTACTGTCTATCCCATGTGTTTATTTAATACTTTTCGAGGTATCACCTGGAATTCTAGTGAGAAGATATGACCAGTCAAGCTCAATAGTGTCAGAAGTGAGGCAGTTATCCACTGTTAGTAGTAGATAAGATCAACTATTGGAAGATGACCGATTGATCTAATAGTAAAGTGTTTTCGGTGAAGGCAGAGAATCTTGTGTTCAGTCCTTGTTAGACAGTCATGAATGTCCACTGCCGTAAAGTCCCATACTAGGACGAAACAGTTATTTAGTACTCTCTGGTGATCAGATATTCAACAATCTCCACAACAACCAAATAAACAATGTCAATTAAATTCATCACATAATTATTTTACTCCCCTTATCCTACTCTTTTCCAGCTCTTCCCTTCACCCATAAGTCAAATATTCTCTAATCAATTCCCAATATTTAATTAAAACAATAAATATGACGTTAATTTAACTGGATACTTGATATGCCGGGCACCTAATAAAGATTGATTATCTTTGTGAACTGTGTTTTAGAACACTATGGATAATGTAATCATTTCATTTCTATGACTGTTACATTCCACTTACCCGGTCGTCTCGTTTAGAATATTTACTCTTAGTGTCTTGTTTGTTACTATGATCTACGGTCACTCAATTGTGTACAACCTACCCCCATTCACTGCCACTCTTTCCTTTGTTCTACACTGGGCATTAGTGGTGATGAATTAATTTATCAATCAATCAATGCCTGTTACTCTTTGAAGTGTATAAGTCATCGATAGGCTTTTTTTAACTAACTCTGTTGTGAACTGTCTTTTAAAGTTTTCAAATACTGGTCATTCTTTTTCGTGTGTGTTTCCGATTTCCAACTTAATACAAATATGTGGTCTTCGTCTCTTCTTTTGTACTTAATGTGTCTAAGTTAGTGGTTGTTTTGTGATACAGTACGGTGGCTTATTAAATGTAAATTCTCCACCTCAGCGTTGTTTCCTAACTCGGTCCTCAGCTAGAAGTTGTTTGGTTTATTTTCTGTCACAGTAGGTTGTTACCCATAGTGTCTGATCAAAAAATCAGGAGTATATTGTATGGGCAACTGTTTACAAGTACTTGTATCCTCTAAATGATGGTTTTCGTAATTTTCCTAGTTTTAACTTCATTCAATAAGACTGTTTTTACGTTAATTCTGAAAATTCTGACATTTTTGTTGGCTGATAGTTGTTATGAGTTCTAGATGATCTTCAATGATAGAAATTCTGTCCTTGCCTTGACAATCTTCACAAGTAAATCAGATCCTCCTTGTTTGTCGCTGGCTCTACTGCCCAAGTATGTAAAAATTCAATCAATAGCTTAAGTTTTGAACATCTAGTTAATTCATGTCATGTTCGGATTAAGAAATCTGTTTCTGAAATCAATCACATGATCAAAGAATCGGTTCAATGGGATTTCAAATCAGGAACTTGTGTAAGGCATTCGAATTAAGAATTAAAACAGTTTCAGCTTGATCTTTGTATCTGATAGAAATATATTCAATCTTAGATTTTACACATCCACCTCTCCATTTCGTATTTTATGTTTTTACACGCTTCAATTGTTTCGTAAGTTATTATCACCACTTATTCTCGATCTTGTTAATATCTGTCAAACTGATCATCCACTTTATGTTTATTCTATTACATTTGAAAAATTATTACATTCAATACAGAGCGATTCAAGTAGAGAAACTAACTTCTTGAATTGTCTTCTCAGAAAACTGCTTCATTTCTCTTCATTATATATGTATATCAACTATTTATTTCTATCGTTGTCATGTTCCCATCTGCCTAACCTCTCATTCGATTCATAAACTGTCATAGTATCTTTTGTCATTCAGGAACTACAATCAATTAATAATGTATCTGGAATCCCCCCCCCAGTCTCTAGTTATTATAAATGTTATTCTTTGTTTTCGGTGAAATATGATCCGAGTGTCTAGCGATTGGTTTAGTAATCTTGTGTTCTTCATTCCAGCTTAGGGACTAGTAGTAACGGGGTAGGTGTCCATGTGCACTGATTGGTACTATCGAGGTCGCACTATTATTCATATATTGTGAATGCTCGTTATATTAAGAAACAACAGTAATAACTGTGGATAACTTTGTTATGCTATAATGCCACACTGCGTAAGGTGACTACGTGGATGAATTAATTATGAACCAGTCTAGCGTATTTTAGTTAGAGTGAAGACGGTATACTTGAGAATGTAGCTGATTACTTTGGTAAGTGATATAATGCTTCTCTATCTCATTAGAGATAGTCATCATTCACTAACTTGACTATAAATACAAATGTACATCTCTGGTAAATAACCTCATAGTGAAGGAAATGTGTACTTCATTGAAACATCCTCACACTAACTCATTAATACAATAGGCTTCTACGATTGCTTCTAACTAAAACAATAACAAATATCTACCTAAATCTTTACCGTAATATATCTGTCTAGGTATTTCTACTAAGTGATAACTATTCACCATTATTGTAACTATTCATATATAGTTGTCACCGATTTACTGTTACGTTAGCCGATGAAATAAGAATCTTACAATTAAGGGGGCCTGTAGAGATAGTTAACTGTCAATTTTAATATCATGAATTGATCTGAATTAGACAACCATTGATCAGCTCGAAGCACTGGACATTTGTTTCGTCCTAGTATGGGACTCATCAGCAGTGCGCAGCTCACTCACCCCTAAGGCCGATAATACAAGAACCAGAATTAGGAACCAGGAAAACAGAGAGAGCCGAAATCGTATTATATTTTAATCATGCCTATATGTATACACAATAACCAGACCACACGGTAAACCAATCACAAATCTAACATTGATATAGAACAAAGGAAAGAGTGGCAGTGAATGGAGGCAGGTTGTATAAAATTGAGTAACCACAGATCATAGTAACAAACAAGACACTAAGAGTAAATAATCTAAACGAGACGACCGGGTAAGTGGAATGTAACAGTCATACAAATGAAATGATTACATTATCCACAGTTATAATAATTGAAATAATATTCTTAAGCACAGTTCTCAAAGATAATCAATCTTTATTAAGTGCCCAGTATATCAATACTTTTATTTCTTATCTATCAATATTCATAACTAGAACTACATTCATGTCATTCTCATCTATACAGTAATCTTTCGTTTATATAATCCATTTGATCTATCTATTACCGATTACAAAACAATAGTCGGTTACTAACATTTTTTGTTGTTATGGTTTCAATGTTTAAAAAAGAAAATAATCAATGAATAATAACAACAATCATAAATACACACATACACACACACACAAAAATGAGTAAGAAAACATGTAAAAAAAAATCAGTAGTACATTCATGTATCTAAATGGTAATCTAAGTTCAAAACAAGTGAATTTAAGTAGTATCTTACTACTTATACTTTCTATTCAGTTTTTTTTTCTTATCAATAACAACAATTAAATAAACAAAACGAAGCGTTCTTTTCTTAGTAAGCTTGAGTTTTATAGGATGGAAATGATAATACACCGCCCCCCCCCTCCCCATGACCAACCCTTTTCCTTTTATCCAGGCTTGGGACTGGCAGTAACCCGAGGGAAGTTAATTCAAACATTCATTTGCATACATTCAATTTACATTGATTAAAACAATGAAAACAAAAAAAAACAAAGAAGATAAAATGGAGGAAGAAAAACTGCTTTTTTCCTTTCAAACACATTCATTTTCAATGAAGGATATTTGAAATTGTGAATGAGCTGATTAGTGACTAACTCCAGAATGTTCCTGAAGATCTAGTGAGATGCCGTGACTGGTGGAGGTCAGACTTGTCGGGTGTGAGACAGTTATCATTCATGACAATGGATGATCGTCGTGCTATATATCACAAATTAATGGAAGTGAGAATTCTACTATTGGATGCCAACCCAGTAGTGCAGATGATAAGGTGTTCAAAGTCAACCTGAAGCCCCTGGTGCGGAATCTGGGGTGCGTACTGTGGAGGAGCTCCACACTAGAACGAAACAGCAGTCTAGTAATGCTCCTTGGTTTTCAATGATACCCTACCAATATCAGTCTGTGACATGTTCAATCAAATCTAAATAAACTAAAATTATCAAATTGGAATAAGAAGACTATTAGTTAAATTTAAACTAAGGTATATTCTATGCAGTTTGTAGAGTGTACGTTCGACTCCGTAGTGTAGAGTAGAGCTACCTTTTTTATAATTTGAATGCATTTCAATCGTTCTATTGATTTGTCATGAACTAAAATTGATTAGTTTTTGTTATTATGTGTGCTTTGTGAGAGGACTGTCATGATACAGTCATAGTTCACAAGTATGATTTGAGTTTGATTATGGCTGGCGAGGGGAATCCAGAAGGCACATTTCATCTCGTTTGGGACTCGTCAGGTGGATGTACTTACATTTCAATATTAATTGTCACATCGTGATAAGAACTCAGTTCGTTTTTGTGCAAAACTTCACCATGTTTGAAATTAATCTACTCAAATCATACTTGTGAACTATTACTGTATCGAGGCGATTTGCACTGGATGTACATATGGCAAAAATGAATGATCAGCTTCAGTCCATGACAAATCAATGAGGCAATTCAAATGCATTTAAATTATATATACACACTCGTTCCACAAATATGCCACTGTAGACGTAATAAACTAGTGATAAACATAGTGGCGTTTTCTGCGAAATAAACAGTTTGAGTTCCGGTGTGTATGTCACATTGGGATGAAGGTACATATGGCTGATGAACCCTAAATAGGACAAAACGCTCGTCCTGTATTCCACTTAGCAGTCACAATCATGGTATTATATGTCGTCACTGATTAATTTATAATATTCTATGTTGCTAAATGTTTCGAATACTTACTTTAAGTAGATAAGTGGAAAAAGGTGGAAAGCTTATTTGTTTACATTCGTCACATAATGATGTTGCTTGGGTTCCAATGAAAATTATGAACATTCGATTTGTCTTAGTATAGAACTTATTAATAATACACATTCTCGATTCTGACTCCCTCTCTCCTGGGGAAGCAGATTTTCACAACGAACACATAAGTATCTGCATTACTGATGTAGGTGACGTCCAGTTGTAGAACTCCGACTTCTATCAATTTGTGATATAGCGTGACAATTATCAATTGCCAATGATAAAAACTGTTTCACTCCTGATATATTTGAACTTCATCAGACATGACTTCTCACTAGTTCTTTAGAAACATTCTGAATTTCTTCACTAGTGAGCTGATTATTGTAGTTGAATTAGAGTGGTTTTTTTGTGGTGATAGATTGTAAAGTTTGATTAATTTAAAGAATGATGTCATGAAGTGAATAATGATTACAATATCCATTAACAGTAATAGTTATATGTACTTACTAATGACTGAATTCAGGCGATAGTTTTAGAGTTCTAGTGAAACTGTATTATCAGTGGTATTCAATCATATCAAGTGTGAAGCAGCTAACTGATAATAGTTTAAGATGATGTTAAAACAGTGTAAACTATTGAATATCCACTTATTGTGATATGTGAAGCTTATGGGCACAATGTGGATGTACACCCATGACATCAAAACCGTATTTTAAACTTACAGATCATTGCGTAATTTACAGTTGTTGACTATTGAGTAGTGACCAATATCATATTTGTCTAGTTCTTTGTATTATCCATCAAATTCGGTTGATCATTGAGACCGTTAATCTAAGTGACTTATCATATCCGGCATTGTTTAATTGATGCATAGTAGTTGAAAAAGGTAGGTATAAAGCATATTAGTACCAATCAACAAAGCATACGCATAATCATGTGGCAATAAATGGTCTCTTTAGAATTTGCATCTGTTTCATTTAGCTTTCTGGACCGAAGATTTATCGTAATTGAATGTTGTGGAGATTATCAACTGTTAGTTTGATATCATGAATTAGTCTAAATTAAACCACTGATCACAAGGAACTGGCAATGGATAGCTGTTTTGTTCTAGTATCAAACTCTTCAGCAGTACACATCCACGACTCTATTGAGGATTGAACCCAGGTAACTCTAGCTTCACATCGAATGCCTTACCATCATATCAATGCGTCGGCTAACAATCAGTGGTTGATATTTCTTATTCAGCGAGTTCATGATATGTTTGCGCAACCTCATCCATTGCCACCAGTGGGCAAGTGCCTCATACCAGACACTGTTGAACACGACTGATCATATCTTCTAACTGGGACTCCAGTAATTACCTTAAGATGTTAATCACTAGTCAGCTGATAATGGTTATTTAATTCTGACCAATTCGTGATATTTAATCAAAACTTTGTCATTGTTATGTTAGATGACTGGAGAAGAAAAACTAACTTTCACAAATATGTTCCAGATAACTATTTCAATTAGATTAGTTGTGTATAATCTAGACACTTTACCTCTATCATCATTATGTCCCACGTGACCTAACCTACAGTTTAGCATATCTACTGTTAGTTATTATCTCTTATTTATAAACTACAATTAACTGATTGTATACACATTACATCTATTCACTGGCATTATCTCCGTCGTTTTGTATTAATGTCAAATTTCCAATTAGCTGATTGTGTGGTGTGGTTTTCTGTAATTATAAAGGAATGTTTGAATCATAGTTCGATTTTGTATGGCGGTCGACTTAGTTGTTTTATTAGGATGAACATGTATATTCCCGTTGATTTGTTATAGGCTGAAGCTGATTAGTCTCTGAGTTCGAATCCCACAGTGAACATCAACATTGGGATACAGATACATCTACCCGATGAGTCTCAAATAGGACAAAACGCGCCTCCTGGATTCTACTTGTCAGTCACAATCCAACTTAAATAATTAGTCGTTTTATCTTTCTTATTGTGGCTTTGGGGAGGGTGAAAACTTACTAGCACTAACAGAGTAAACATCTAGGTGCTTATTGATTTGTCATACTCACGTCAATCACCATACCAACTCTTTTCTGACAGCATAATAATCACTTAGTTGAAATTTTATCATAGAAACAAATATGATTACATAATCATCAGTTAATTTTGATAATTTCTATGTTTTATTTTGCTTTTGTTTATATCACCAAGGTGATTGAAACATTTTCTCGTTTAAATTTAATCATGGAATATGTAGCTGGAGGTGATTTAAATCGACGAATTAAAAAATATGGGAAATTAAGTGAACCGGTGGGTAGAATTGTTTTTGCACAATTAATTGCTGCAGTTAATCATCTGGTATGTTACATGTTGAGTTGATTATTTTTTTTTATAAGATTTATAATCAATGTTGTCATAGAATGTAGCACTGTAAAGTACCTTCAAAGTTCTTTGGAGAATATTGATTTATAAGCAGTATTGTACCGATGTCTAATAGTAGTATTTCAACGTTAATCAATGTATAATATAATAAGACGATAAGTCATTGATAATGATAATGACTGTTTCTCTAAGTGTATGGATTTTATAGAGAAGTCAAGTTTAGCAATTATAAGTTTCGTGGTAAAAGTTGAACCGATAGACCATTAAGACGGTAACTAATGGTTAGTATTTTTAACTTCGATCAATTCTCGAAATATCATAACTGGTAACTGTCTAGAAGTCTATGTATATGAACTCTGTTAATTAAGTCTTCTGATTAGAATTCCAAGAATTATCTACAGAAGTTAACTGCTGAACAACACGATATAGTTCCAATGTGTAGATTTTAAAATTGTGTAAAAGATCTTATAATATTTGAGCTACTAGTTAGTAGTATAACTCTGTACATAGAATGTGATAGTAATCTGTGATCAGTAAACATAACTTTAAAACGTAACATTTCATCCTCCTCTAATGTAAACAATGAATGTCAATGTAAATCTATGCAGATTGATGTGTTCGCAATTTGACAACAATGGAGTCATTGTATGGCACTTATGTACTGTTTATGATACTCGTCAACATTTTATATCCACAACTAGACAGTTAGTGACATTCTTAACATTCAAACCTAGTGATGGTTGATTAAGCTTTATGTTGGGATTTCATTTCCATCGTCATTCAATTCCCGATGTATTTTTTGAAAGCATCTAGCGTATTTGATAGACAATTGACTAGCTACATTTTCACACTAGATATTCAGAATTACTTCTTGAAGTTAATGACTAGTAAGTATAATAGGATGATTTCTTTTAGTGTCTATGAAGGAGATCATTAGTTTTGATGCTTTACTCTACGCATACATAACGATTAACAACCAGGAACCACTGAATAACCACCTACAGGGCCTAAAAGTTCTGGGTTCAGTCTTAGGTTAGATAGTTGATATCCATCTATTGTAAAGTCCCCTACTACTGGAAAATAATTAGGTAATCCATCTTGGTTGATCCAGTATAGATTTATGTATAACCTGATATACTCTTATATTTACTTTATAAATCTTTATCAATAGCATGAACGTAACATAATACATCGAGATATTAAAGCAGAGAATATTTTATTCACATACGATTTTCAACATGTACAACAAACTTCATCGAGAACAATGACAACAGCAACATCATCATCAACAACAGGCACAACAACGGGTACTTCAGGAAAAAAAGCTAATCTTGAAAAAATGCCTAGAAATAACTTAAAAATGCATCATACTACTAATTTTCATAATAATAATAATCGAACTGGTAAAATGCATAAATTACTACTATTACGTAATCGTTCACATTCATCAAAAAGAAATGATGATGGTGGTTCATCAAGTAACATGACGACAAATTATCACAATTCTTTACAACGTAAACAACAACATTTCACTGATGGTCATTCACATAGTACTACACCGGTTAGAATGAATGCTAAAGATGGAAAGAAATCAGTTAAACGTAAACTACAGAAAGTCAACTCTATGGAGGATGATCAAATCGATGATACATTCAATGGTAATTCATTTTATTGTTTGTATTTATCACAAAGTGATGTTAGTTGGGTACCATCAGAAAGTTAAAGAGCACTGTAAAGTTGTTTTATCCATGTATCTGACTCATTTGAGGTAGTGTACACTGTCGATTCCATCAGGGAGCCAAACTCAAAGAATTCAGATTGGTAATAACTTAACCATTAAGAGCACTCAGCTATCGTCCAAGTGTTGAATTCTTACTTCTACCAAACTTTAATTTATTTTTCTGACGCAGATATCTACATATGCATAATTCGTATAATTAATGTCAATAACGTAAATATTCAACTAGATTCTCAATAGTTCCAAGTACCTACAGTAAATAAGAATTTAGAGTCAGTAGGCTACTAATGACGTCTTCGACGAAGCAGTTAAATAGAACTGTCTACAAAGAACTACACTAATGAAACCTATTGTATGATGTAATATACAGACTAAGCTGAGAGATCTTAGTAACTTAGTTTGAATGATTAATGTAATCAACGCTAACTTAACTTGGAAAGTTAAATAGATGTCTAATTATCTCTATGAAATTAGTCGAATTCATATCATCAATAGGGATGATGATGAAATGTAACCTGATATTTTAATAGATCTAAGTACATTTATTGAGAAGAAGGAAATTATTCTAACAGTTACTGTGTTTATCTATGAGTTGTTAAGTATTTAGAATCCTCGTAATTTTATAAGTCATTACATAACAGCTTCATTACATCATACAGTTAGTAACTAGATAGTTGGCAACTAAAAAGTCAATCGTTAAGAGGTACTACTTGACAGATTATGTGTTATTTAATATATCTTAAAGGTATATTTTGAATCTTGAAAGGTGAATCAATTATCCACTGGTAACAATCAAAAATGTCGATGAAATATGTAACTAATTGACTAAGAAATATTATTCGTTAGAAGCTAATCTATTAGCCTAATCGTGAAGAGTTCATCGCGAAACTTGTAAATTCTAACCTGGATTTCCTAGTACTGACATGGATTAAAACTACTAATGAAATTGTTACAAGTACGAAACAGCTATTCAGTGTCAGTTCATCGTTTTTGGTGGTTATCTATCTTAGACCAATTCGTAATAGCAAATTCAAAGTCTTGAAGAAACTCATGGTTTACTTCACCCCATCTCCCCTTACTCCTCCTCACTAAAATGGGATTATTACTCTCACTTTCAATATCTAAGTAGTTAGTATTGATCTATTAGAAGCATAAAGAACGTCTTCTACAACTGGTACATTAACTAAAACGAATACATGTTTTCTAAATGTTTGTTCACTGTGAAAATAATTCATTTCTACCAATAAAGATGTTATGTGTTGAAAAAAAAAACACAATAACCTTGATAATTGCCGATCAGTATACGGATACTTTCGTCCCGTGACTACCAGTCCCCAAAGCCGAAATAGAGAAAACAACAACTTATGAGCTAACCAGACACAATTCACTCCAACCCAATTTAATCCAATTGTATTTCAATCATGCCTCTATATATACACCAATTCAGACCACACAGGAAACCAATTAGGATTTTAAACTAATACGAAACAAAAGAGATTATGGGGGGAATGGGGGGGGGTAACTTGCACATAACTAACTAACTGTAGTCCATAGTAAGAGACAATATAATAACAACAAATATACTAAACGGGAGGATAGAGTAAGAGGAACATAACAATAATAGAAATGTGATGCTTACATTACTCACTATCAGAATAAATGAATTAGTCCTCTGAAACACAGTTCTGGAAGTTATTCACCTTTCTTTAGAGATCCGATATAACAAAAGCAGTTGTCAGAAGAGTTATTGTTGCATTTGATTTCTTCAATTAACACTGAATCTAACTAACGTCGAAGTGATTATCGTCAAAGAAACATCTATTACTATAACTTCATTGTTCAAATCAACAGATTCAAGTTTACAATCGATTGGTTCCTGTTGAGTTTCTATTCAATAGATAGTCTTAATAAAATGTTATTTCATAAGTTTTAGTTTATGACTAACAGAAGTAGTTGAAGTGTAATGTGCTAAGGTTTATGCTCCAATGTGAACTTCATCACTATGATGTACAAATGCATCATCACTTCTTTTCTTCTACTCCTAGAGTCCAAATACAATGTATACAATTGTTATTATACTCTCTAATGATTATGAAAACTTCAGTTTGATATCATAAGTTGCTCTAAATTAGACCAACCAACTACTAATAACCAGAAAGCACTGGACAGCTGATTTGTCCTATTATAGATCTCTTCAACAGTGAATATTCACGTCCTCAGCAGGGATCTAACAGAGGACATTCTATCTCCACAGTGAGCGCTATACCATTAGACTAAGGAGTCGGCCGACTACCAATGGTTGATATTACTAATTCAGTCATTTTGTGATATATTTCAACGACCTCGTCCATTGGTGGGTAACTGCCTCACACCTGACACGGTTGAATGCCACTGGCCACATCTTCTTACCAAAAACTTCAGGAATTACCTAGAGATGTTAGTCACAAGTGACTTGATAATGAACTAATAATCAGCTAAAATATTGTTATTATGATACAGAATTTATCAAGATCACTATTTCAGTACTAGATTACATCATCCTGCTAGTTATCAATTAGTTTGTAGTAAAAATCAATATGAAGTTTATTGTCTTCTTTACGAGTAATGATGATGTATCTATTGATACAATTGTCGAATAAGATAAATGATTGATTAATTTCAGAGAATTTTTCATCGATTCCTGAGAACTTACGTAATAATGTAGAAGTAATACAAATGTCCATTATGTACAACAAATAATAAATCGGATGTTGTACAGATTGTTGAATGTTAATTGATATCACGAATTAGTCTGAATTAGACCAACCAACTACTAATTACAAGAAAGCAGTGGACATCCACGATCGCATCAGCGATCGAACTCAGGACCATCTGCCGATCAATGGCTGTCAATTCGAACTAATTCATAATATTAAATTGACATTCAACAGTTTCCACAACATCCACAGTCAATATCACCTCGCTAGTGATTAACTTCTCGAGGGAATTCCTGAAGTTCTAATGGGAAGACATGTGGTTAATTTGTTGATATGTTCTAATTGGTCTTTGGACGCCTGCCCTGATGTTCACCTAGCCCCATATCAAAAATAGAAAGAACACATGTCGATTAATCAATTAGACAATTCATAATAAATTTTAAGCATTCCTTTATATATACACAAACACCAGACAACATAGCCAGTCAGTTAGGGAATTTAAATTAATATCAAACGATGGATATAGTTTTAGTGAATTGAAGCAGTGTATACACAATTCAATCAATCAATCAAAGCCTGTTACCCCAAGTGGAGCATAGACCACCCACCAGCATTCTCTAACCAACTCTGTCCTGGGCATTCCTTTCTAGCTCTTCCCAAGTGTTGTTCATTCTCTTCATGTCTGTTTCCAATTCCCGACACAATGTGTTATTGGGTCTTCCTCTGTTTCTTTGGCCTTTAGGATTCCAAGTCAGTGCTTGTCTTGTTACGCAGTTTGATGGTTTCCTTAATGTGTGTACAATCCACCTCCAGCGTCTTTTCCTAATTTCTTCCTCAACTGGAAGTTGATTAGTTCTCTGCAACAATAGGTTGTTGTTGATGGTATCTGGCCAACACATCCGAAGAATACTACGCAGACAGTTGTTTATAAATACTTGTATCTTCTATAGGATACTTTTCGTAGTTCTCCAAGTTTCAGCTCCATACAACAGGACTGTCTTCACATTTGTGTTGAAAATTTTGACTTTTATATTGACTGACAGTTGGTTTGAGTTCCAGATGTATTTCAGTTGTAGAAATGCTGCCCTTGCCTTACCAATCCGCGCCTTCACATCCGAATCAGACCCTCCTTATTTGTCGATGATGCTGCCTAAATGTGTAAAGGTTTCAACGTCTTCCAGAATTTCTCCGTCAAGTGTAATTGGGTTAGTGTTTGTTGTTTTGTATCGAAGGATCTTGCTTTTCCCTTTGTGTATGTTGAGGCCTACTGCTGCTGAGGCTGCTGCTATGTTGTTGGTCTTCTTCTACATTTGATGATGTGTGTGAGAAAGAAGAGCTCACACTCCGCCTGTAGCCCCTAGGGTTGCTGCCAGTCCCAAGCCCGGATAAAGGAGGAGGGTTGGGCATGGGGCTAACAACCCCATCCCGTAAAACAACAAACGTGCTAAAAAAAAAAACGCTATACACTTTTATATACACAATTAATTAACCATAATTCATTAAACAAAAATGATATAGTAACAGTTAATGTGCGAAACAGGAGATTAGAACATAAGGAACATAATGATGATACAAATTAAAATGGTTACTTAAGACATAACTAAAATAACTAAAGAGATTCTAAAACAAATTTCTAAAATTACAATGTATTTGAATCGTCTTGTTTTATTTATCATCGATTGAAATTGATCAGTCCTGGTACATGTAACTGGACAAGTTCTAAACAGAATGAAATACATGTTCTGATTTTAGCTTATCAACCTACAATAGTTCTAAAAGTGAATTATCGTCTTTTGAATCAGTCACCATAACAACTAAAAAAATTTTTTTTTTCCTTATTTTTTTTTTTAATTATTATTTTAATCAATTTCAGATATTTGCCCAGATCATTATCGTGTAAAATTAGTAGATTTTGGTTTTAGTAAATTAATCAAAGATATCAATCAACCATTAACAACATTTTGTGGTTCACCAGCATATGCTGCACCAGAATTATTTGAATCAAAATCGTATGTTACATTAACTTCGTTTTATTTTAACTTCTTCATTATCATAGTAGTATTCTCGTGTAAATGCAAGTAAAATTTGACAATACTTTAAACTAATTGGAAATAGTTACCGTTGGAGTTTAGTAATTAATATTGTTGCTTATCATAGATTGGCGTTTCTTTTCAGCAAGCTTGGGTTTTAATGAATGGGGATGCTAGCCCTATGTCCAACCCTCCTCCCTTACCCGGGCTTCAGACCGGCAGTAGCTCTAGGAAAGCTACAGGCGAACATACATAAGGGAAAGAGCAAGATTCTTAAATACAACACACAGGGAGCAACAACCCAATTCAACTTGATGGAGAAACTCTGGAAGAAGTAGATACTTTCTCGTGCCTGGGAAGCATCATCGATGAAAAAGGAGGGTCCGATGCAGATGTAAATACAAGGATTGGCAAAGCCAGAGCAGCACTCCTACAGTTGAAAAACATATGGGACTCAAAACAAATATCAACTAACCTCAAAGTCAGACTTTTCATTTCAATCATGAAGACAGTCCTGCTGTATGGAGCTGAAACTTGGAGAATTACTGCAAACATCATCACACGGGTACAAGTATTTATAAACAACTGCCTACGAAAGATACTGAATGTCCGTTGGCGGGAAACGATCAGCAACAGCTTACTATGGGAGAGGACAGACCAATTTCCAGCCGAAGAGAAAATTAGGAAAAGATGTTGGAAATGGATAGGACATACATTGTTGAAACCATCAGACTGCATCACGAGACAAGCATTAACATGGCATCCTGTAAGGAAGCGGAAAAGAGGAAGGCGAAAGAACACACTGCGTCGAGAATCGGAAGCAGACATTAAAAGGATGAACAGCAACTGGAAACAGCTGGAAAGGATTGTTTAGGACAGAGTTGAATGGAGAACCCTGGTTAGCGGCCTATGCTCCTCAATGAGGAGTAACGGGCATAAGTAATTAAGTAAGTTGTCATAGATTAACCTTTGTTAGTTATGAGTTAAAACAATGTACACTCTTGATTCAAACCCACCCACTACCAGGGATTCGAAACAACAACAACCTTCAGGTTTTACAAAGAACACTTAACAATCTCAACCATTATGCAAGACATTATCAAGTGGTAGAATCTTCACATTCATGAGTTTGTAATATAGCGTAAACATGATCGAATGTTATCGATGTTAACCGTCTCACTTTCGACATATCTAGACTCCATTAGTCATGACTTCTCATTAGGTCATTAGTAATATCCTGAAGTTAGATATTAATTGTTGTAATTAAATCGACGTGATTTCATGAAGACAGATATTATGCTTAGTTGTATGTTCACTTCACAGATTGATATTAGTTACCGGAATCAATGGTGTGCACTGTTAAGAAGTCTCATAGTAGGAAAAATTGGCGGTGCAGTTCTCCCTATAATAAACAATTAACATTAATCTGTGAATAAAATACACAACTAAATTGTATGTGTTACCCAACAAAAACTACCTCATTTCAAATAGATTAATTGGTTGTCATTATGACTTACTCTTATTTTCAATGTTTACCTTATTAACCTATTCCTTCAACTTGGCATTAATTATTGTTTTGTCTCATTGTCTAACATGTTAAATCAACAACAATATGTCTATTGACTAATACATAATCTGATTATCAAGTTTATAAAGACAACTCTATTCAAAAGTTGAATGTTCTTCTAATCATATTCATGTGTATAACTATCATCAATCATAGATGTATCCAGTTGATGTTTCATTAGACAATCACAATGACAATCAGAAGACTAGTCTATTCTAAATCGTATTTAAAAGAGCTAACTAGTTGATTTATCTTCATTTATTGTTGCATCATTCTACATACTTAGTATTATAGCGATTTAATCTAGTTGTAGACAATAAGATATGAAGAAATCCTATGAATACAATTAGAATGCAGTTGGAGCTTCCTGTTGATTTGTCATCGACTGAAACTGACCATGAGTATCCTAAGCCGATTGTCTCAATATATCGATAGACCTAAATACATCCTAATTATGTATGTATACTTGTTGTACAAGATTGACTGTTCGGATTCAGTAGTTAAGTGGTGGACACGGTGGCGTCTGACACGAAACGAACTGAGTTCGAATTCCGGTGTAAATATTAATACTGGGATGCAGGCAAATCCAACTGGCTAGTTTCAAATAGGGTAAAACACCTGTTCTAGATTCTGTTTGGCAGTCACAATCCAACTTTTAAAAAGTTCCTGTGAATGTCAACTTTTCTGTGAATAACTGTCATCAGAAGTCATATCAATCACATAGATTGTCATTTATGGTTGACCTATTCTGCTTAAGTTATTGAATACAGTCCATATCAATATATTTATTGATTATGAGAAGATCTGAATGTTGTACTTCATGAAATCGTTTCCATTTTCCAAATTCAGTATTCTGGCTCTTTTCCAACTACCGAATTCATAGAATGTAATGCAACTAAATAGTAAAATATTATAAGACTATAATATTCTATTGTACTTGCAGTTTATACTATTATAGAATACACTTAATATGTGCTAATGTTGCCATAGTAACAATGTTTTCACTTGTTGCATGAAGATCGGTTATATACATACGGATAAGCTAGCTTATTATGGCTAAGCAGTAAAGTATGTTCTTATTGTAAATAACTTACTGAAACATGAATAGATTGACAGTCTACTGTTATATCTGATGTAGAGATGGCCGATATTATCGATTCTGATTATCTGTAACGGTATGTCTTAAAGCTAGCACCTAGCCTCGCCTTGATCTAACTAACTGATATACCAAGAAACCGATTGATCACTCACACGTATATATCACTATAATAATATAAACCAATAATGTATAAGATGTGTATGTAAGATCTAGTGTGTCTCATTTGCCTGTCACACGATATTGATCAATCACATGCCTTCTTCCAGACATGTCGTCTACTCAAGGAAGTAATTCGACAGTAGGAATCAATGATAGATAAACAGTTACAGTAATCTCTTCTGTGTACCATATTTTTGTCAGCTAGAAAAACTGAATACATCAGTTCATCACCTTATATAAATCATTCTGAAATGATCTTCGGTGTGCTGGTGTAAAGATAAAATACATTATGATCGGGATAAGTGAATCCTGACGTTGCATCTAAGTGAATTAATGGGACCTGTACGGTAACTATATCGTGACTACGTGAGTCCTAATCAGTTGGCAAGGTTTCAGAGTGATCAGAGTCTCTGCACCTCCCAAATGTCGAGAACAGGAGAACAACACCAGCAAACAACTTCAAGTTATTTATTGAGTAAGAACAATGAATATTGTATATCGCATACTAAACCAATCAGTATTAAGAAAATACAAAATACATTCAAAATCAAATTAAAGGAGTTGTATACAGAAATCAGGGTCATAGATAGTGTTATAACTTTTACTTTTGAGCTTGACTAACCGCAAACAACTTCAGTACTCGAACTGCTTGAGCCTTTCAAGTCGCTAATTTAGAAGAGGTTTCTGGGAGCCATCACAACAGGTACATAGTAAAATTACAATAACTCAGAAAGAAGAACAGATATGACAACCAGTAGTGATTTCATGAAAAGTTTAAAGTTTAAGTAATACAATTACCATAGTTATTGAATATTCAACCAGGTGTAGCTTAGTATTTAAGGGTCCCGATATCACAGTGAATAGACATTACAGATTTTGAGACTGTATTCTTTGTCTCATTGTAACACATTCACATATTCACTAGTGTTGATTTGATTAACCATGGCAACAAGAGATAAGTAACAGTTACGTTTACTTTTAGAATACCTACATCTATTATCTTTTACTTAAATAGATATCGTGGTGGACCAGTTGATATGTGGGCACTTGGTATAGTACTATTCTTTATGTTAACTGGTTTATTACCATTTAGTGGTACAACTGTTGAACAAGTTCGACGATTAGTACTTGATAATCGTGGTTTACAACCACCTGATAGTTTATCACCTGCAGCTGCTGATCTTTATCGTAATTTAACAGCACGTCAACCAGAACTACGTCCAACAGCTTCACAATTAATTAAATATGCACAATTTGCTAGAAAAGATTTAACACCAATTGAAATTATTCTACGTCAACGTTCAACATGGACAAATTGGTTAACTGGTCAAACATTTCCTAAACCATTACCTCGATTTAAACATTGTCCACCTGTAAGTTGAATTATTTTCTAATAGTTTAAATGGATAGAAGTGTAGACTAAAGATAAAAGTTGACATCATTCGTAACGCTTTCGATGTTCCCTAAGGTTAATGTATCTCCATGTTGATACTGTTATTAAACTAAAGTTAATCAATATCTGTTATCATAAATGCATCCTGAGCTGATTGAATCCAGGGGTGGATACAGCTGAAGTTCATAAGTATGAATTAAGTTAGATTATGGTTGACAAATGAACGCGTATTTCATCCTGTTCCCCAGTGTTAATATTCACACAAGTACTCGAACCCAGTTGATTTAGTGTCAAATGTCTGTCTGAACTCAGTAGCCTAGTGATAAACTTGATGGAGTTCCTGGATTACACTTATCAACTATAATCCAACTTATTTCATACTACTTCACTAAGAGTATTGTATTAAGTACCATAAGTTAGTGTTCTATTAAGTAACTTAGAAAGACCATTAAAATAGTAAACAGCCTGGATATTTATCCATATAAATTTCTGATTAGCTTAGCCTTTATAACCTGTTCATCAACAAGTCGATATGTGATGGCATGGATAGAATTGATGAGCTTTTCTACTTCTGATTGTATCATATTACTTCACTTGTAGCTGAGTTTCATTCTCGCAGAAAATTTTCATAGAGAATAATCTAAATGAATCTAATAGTTTAAATCTTAAACAATAATACTAGCCAGTTGTTAGTAACATTTCATATGCTCATTCATAACCATGCTCCTAATAACATTGAAAGTTCTATCACATACCCTAATAACAGCCTTCAATACTCTACACAATAAACTACAATATGTTCTATAGAGTTTAAGAGAAAAGTAATACAGAACAGAATATACTTTAGAATAATAACCGTCTAGTAAACAAGAAGTAATAGTCATACCGAAAGAAGTGATCTTCAACATCATCTTTTGTTTTCAAATAACTAATCGTATTAACATCATGTAGTTTCATTAAAGATGATTAAATCCTTTCCAATGTCTTAGACGAAAGTCAACAGTTTAATACTTGAATAAAATTAATGTATGAGTATTTTCTTTCTAGAAGGCCTTATATCATGTATGGGAAAAGTAAAATCCTCAGATACGAAACAACAAACACTAACCCAATTACACTTGATGGAGAAATTTTGGAAGATGTTGAAATCTTTACATATTTGGGCAGCATCATCAACAAACAAAGACGGTCTGATTCGGATGTGAAGGCGTGGATTGGTAAAGCAAAGGAAGCATTTCTACAACTTAAAAAAATCTGGAACTCAAACTAACTGTCAGCCAATATTAAAGTCAAAATTTTCAATACAAATGTGAAAACAATTCTGCTGCATGGAGCTGAAACTTGGAGAACTACGAAAAGTATCCTTCAGAAAATACATGTATTTATAAACAACTATCTGCGAAAGATTCTTCAGATTCGTTGGCCAAATACTATCAAAAACAACCTACTGTGGCAGACAACTAATCAACTAGCTTCCAGCCGAGGAAAAAATTAGAAGAAGACGCTGGAGGTGGATTGGACACACATTGAGGAAACCATCAAACTGCGTCACAAGACAAGAACTAAGTTGGAATCCTAACGGCTAAAGGAAAAGAGGAAGACCCAGGAATACATTGCGTCGGGAATTGGAGGCAAACACGAAGAGAATGAAGAGCACTTGAGAGAGCTGGAAAGGATAGCCTAGAACAGAGTTGGTTGGAGAATGCTGGTAGGTGACCTATGCTCCACTTGGGGTAACAGGTATTGATGATGATGAAGATGATGATGATGATTATATCATGTGAATGGCTAAAGAATAGCATATACACCAACCTTTGTTAATACAGCAATACAGTAGTTTACCTTATACGTCGAATAATCAACTCTATCAGATAGCATATTCAGTTGGCTTTTTAAGCTTCCCTATTAATACTTCTGAATTGGATTATTAACATTTAAGATAAATGATGACAGAATAACTGAGTAACATGCTTCTTGACCTTTTTTTCTAAATCTAAGCACTATATTGAATTCAAGCTCCGAATTACATAATATCTACCATTTTTGTATTTGGGAGTTATGAAGATTGTTGAATGACAATTTAATATCACAAATTGATCTGAATTATATAACTAATGATCACCAGGAATAGGAACTGTATAGCTGTTACGTTCTAGTATGGAACTCTTCAACAGAGAGTATACACAATCCATCTACGTCTAATTCAAACTAGTTTGTGATGTCAAATTAATAATCTTCACTTTTCATGCTGTATTAGTTAACCCCAACATGTGTACAAAAGACACTTTTGAATCAATTTGGACATTTGAAATGGACATTTTGTTATAATAAACCAACTGAAAAAAGATAGGAAATCCTGAATATAATAGACTTAACAACCATTTAGAACAATGTGAATAACACTAATTAGCATAGAGTCTAATCAATTCATCAATCAATGCCCGTTACCCCACGCGGAGCATAAGTCGCCGACCAAGATTCGATAACTAACTCTGCCAAGACTTACCTTTGCAATTCTTCACCACTACCGCTCATTCTGTTATTTATGTCAACATCCAATTCCAGGCAAATTGTACTCCATGGTAATCCTCTTTTTGTTTGACCTGGAGAATTCTACGTTGGAGCTAGTCTTGTTTGCAGTTTGCTAGTTTCATCAGTGTGTGTTCTACTCACCTCCAGCGTCTTTTTCTGATTTCTTCCTCGACTGGATGCTGGTTGATTTGTTTTCTGTTACAAATGGTTGTTGCTGCTTGCATCTGACCAACGGATCCGAAGTATCTTGCCCAAATAGTTGTTGATAAATACTAATGTCTTTTAAATGATAGATGCATTTCGTAGTTCTCCATACAAGTTTCAGCTCCATGCGATAGAACACTATCGACTTTCGTATTCAATACTCTGAATTTGATGTTGGTTAACGGTGGTTTTGAGTAATAAATGGTCTTCAATCATAGAAATATTGTTCTTATCTAGCCTTGTCAGTCCGTGCCTTCACATCTGCATTACATCAGATCCTCCATGTCTCTCGATGATCCTCTTGCCCAGGTATGTAATGGTGTCCACATTTGCCAGAATTTCTTCAGCAAGTGAAGTGTAATTAGGTTGATGATGATTGTTTTGTATCTAAGGTTCTTTATTTTTCCTTTTTCTGTGTTGAGATCCAATGGTAGCTGCAGAGGCTGCTGCTGCTGCTACACTATCCATCTTCACTTGAATTTAAGCGATTCCTAAAATGTCCGCTATAATTTTCAATCTACTTTTAGCTAATCAGAGAACACTAAGTGTAAATGAGTGTTTCTTAATGAAAAATCAATAATATTACAATAAATCTAAAGAATCCACAAGATTTCGAAATTTATTGTGATTTATCTTAAATGTCAATTCAAAAGATCAACGATTTATGAAATCCTTCATATATGATTATATAACATCTAACTATTGGATCTTTTTATATAAGTTGGATTGTGACTGGCAAGTGGAATCCAGGACGCACGTTTCGTCTTATTCGGGACTCATCGGCTGGATGTATCTGCATCCCAATGTTGATGTTCACACTGGGATTCGAACCCAGTCCGTTTCGTGTCGAACGCCACTGAGTTCACCACTAGACTACATCGAGGCAATCCGCTCAGGATGCACGTGTAGCAACAATGACTGACTAGCTTCAGTCTATAACAAATCAACGGGAATATACAAGTTTATCCTAATATTGGATATTTTATAAGGAAGTAAACTTGTTTCTAGATCCATTGAATATTACTTATGTTCTAAAAGGTGATGGATTTAATCATAATTTAGAAAAGCATTTGTTTATCATCTCTACGTGATTGTTCAATGTTAAAGTATTGTCATTATCATGATTGTTTATCTTTTACAATGCTACAATACTACAGTTAATAAACAGACTACTTATTCAATCAATCATCACACTCTGTCTTTTATTTAATTTTGTTAGTTGTATTGATCATAGAATAATCTTGTTTGGGAAGCACTGAAAATCCCGTAGAACTGAAGAACTGTTGAGTCCTAGTGTGTGATTCTTCAGTTGTGGGCATCTTTGATTACGCTAGGGAATTGAATTTATTAGATTGGCCTCCAGTGGTAGTATTCCCATTTTAGTTAACTTGTAATATAGCTCCACGATCACTTGATGTTATTGGTGATAAATGTCTCACTCAAGACAAATATGGATTCCACTGTTAATGAATCCATACTAAGACGAAAGCCTTGTCTTATGTTTCATGCTTCTTTAAGCTTACCCCTTGATGATTCTATCTACCACATATTCATTGATAGTCACTCAAGGTGGCAAGTTTCATCCTTGATAATGTTACTCATTTCAATTTGACATGACATTTTCCCCCCACCTCCCCCCCCCCACTAACCTACAAATGAATGATCTCTAATACTATCACTATATTTTTTTCATAATTTTACAGCTTCCTTCAACTTTTCAAATCAAATCCAATCTATTACAACCATCTTCATCTGAATGCAACATAACTATTCTTAACAATGATAAAAATAAATCAATTGATAAAACATCATTAGTTGATATAATTTCATCATCGTGTAATTCAATTCATAATGAATCAATTAATACTACTACTAACAATACTACTGATAATAACAATAATGTTATAATGTTGACTAATGAATTGGATAGAAAATGTTTAACGTATCAAAAACAAGTTATGGACTCGAACAAAGGTGATGCTAATGATGGTGGTGATGATGATGATGATGATAATGCTGAATTAGAGGCAGCTAATTATTTATTATTGAATTTAGGCATAACTACAGATGAAATAAAAAATTCACATAATTATGCTACAAGATGTGCTGTCACTGGAGTATATCGTATTATGTTACATAAAATTCATAGGTAATTTAATGTATTTCATACTTTTCTATTGTTGAATTTATATACTTTGAAAGGAATATTTATTGAGAAATATGAAAAACATTGACTTAATAATGTTGATTGATTTGATATTTAACTGCTAAGTCTTAAGTTCGAACCCAGTCTAACTTAAATTAATAAGCAATAGATATGTATATAGTGCAAGTTTGTAAGTATGTTCTATAAATTTTCTTAAAAGCTAAGAAAACAGAATAAAAGATTATGTTTAGAATAATAAGTAATAATCAATGATGAATGAATAGATTGTAAATTGATTGAATATGTCACAGATTGATGTTTGGCAGGGTACCATTGAAAACCAGGGAGCATTGGACAGCTGTTTCGTTCTAGTGTGGGACTCCTTAGCAGTGCGCACCCCGGATATTACACTAGGAGTTTTAGGTTTTCGGTGAATGCCTAACCATCTGCACCACTGGGTCGGCGTCTAATGGTAGAATTCCCACTTCCATCAATTTGTGAATTGCATATTGAGTAAATCAGTAGAAGTGGTCACTAACCTTCATCGACTGAGATGGCTTGGACATGTATTGCGCATGCTCGACCACCGTCTACCCCGTCGCGCGATGTTGGCTAAGGCTGAAGTAGAATGGAAGAAGGTTACTAGCGGCCAAACTAAAACATGGCATCAGTCCATGAAGTCCTTGACTACTGGTCTAAGCCATGTAGGTAGATGTAGACCACCCGGTTGGGGTCCGCGTGATGATCGCGATAAATGGCTGGAGACACTAGGTGATATGGCTCAGAATCGGTCACAGTGGCGCAAGTGTATTCACTCTTTAACCTCATCTAAATCTTGAATTCTATTGTTATTTTCTGGACATCTTTACTCACTCTTCTCTCTTGTATTCTGTTTATATGTTACCTCAATATTCTCGTAGTGCTAGTGTAGTATGGCGACTTGAACTTACGGCGTTTGTGCCCGGTTCTACGTTGCTGATGATAATATTGAGTAAAGTGAAAGAATTCTATGCAGCAGTGAAACCAGATTTAGTAATAATGTTTAATCATACGTTTTCAAATAGTACTGCTCATTTAAAGTAATATGGTTGACATAAAACAACAAATTTTTATAACATTTAAACTTATTTCAATCATAGCGTTGATTTGATATGGACTGAAACTAATTGATAGCTGTTGATAAATGTTCAAATTAAGTAGATTACCGCGATACAACTAAAGTTCACAAGAATCAATTCAGTTGGATTGTAACTAGCAAGTAAAATCTACAACAAGCGATTTGTCGTATTTGGGACTCCAAAGGTACCTGTATCTCTGTGTTGATGTTCACATAGGTATTTGAACTCGTGCCAAATTGCTTACTGGACGTAGTAGCCTAGTGATGAATGAGGTGGCGATTTACGAGAGATGAATTAATTTCGAGTACATGTATAAACGTCAACACTGGGATCCAGGTACACTCGGCTGACGAGTCCTGAATAGGACGTAACGCCTGTTTTATATCCCACCTCCAAGCTACAATGCAATCTAAATGATTCTCATAACTACACAATTGTCTACATATATAGACAAGTATGATTAAACATAAGTCAATAAATGACATCGCAAAACAATACCTTATATCACCGACAGTGGAATTCACAACCATGTCTAAAGAACGTCAGGAAGCTTTATAGAATTTAAAGAAGAATGATCAATCAATGACATAACGTCCACATAAAGGCTCTGGTGTTCTCCTGATGAACACACCTGACTACATTGTAAAGTTGGAGACTATTTTAAGTGACAAAGTAACACTCAGAGTTGGTAAATTAAACAAAGACTTGATGGATTCCACGGAGAAACGAATCACCAATCAACTGAGGGAACTTCTAAAATAGAAACAAATTGACAAACAAGACTTATAATAATCTAAAATCTAGAGGATCTCGGCTGACGTATATATAGGGCCTACCCAAAGTGCATAAAGAAAACACCCCAAAGACTTATAATGTCAATAATAAGTTAACAAGGTGGCTCAATGGTTAGCAGAAAAGCTTAAGCTGGTCTGTCGACGTCTGTCTACGTTCTCCTTGAAAGACTCCTTTCATTTTGTTGGAATATTGGATAAAACTGACATTTCCTGTAAGTCTTTGGTTTCCTTAGATGTAACATCCTTATTCACCAATATATCACTTCTTAAAACCATTAACATTATATGCCAATATTCTGAGCTACTTCCTCTACCAGTGATTGAATTTAAACGACTAATACTTCTGTGCACAAAGGACATCCAGTTCCGGTTCGATAACAAGATATATCATCAAATTGATGGTGTTGCAATAGGTAGTCCATTAGGTCGTATCCTATCAGATAGTTTTATGGTCAATCTTAAAAACACAAAATTGAAAAAAGGTGACTGAGGAAGCGACACATTATTCAAGGTACATGGATGATACTTTTATCGTATGCAGTAATGAACAACATGCTAATTACCATGAAACGTCGAGAAGATGGTGCAGTACAACGGTTGATCTGCAGAAAAGCGATATGGAAAGAATTGTTCTGAAATTTTAATAGCTTCTGACCAATCCATTACAAAATAGCATTAGTGAAAACATTGGTTGTCAGAGGCAAAAAGATATGTACTTCAGATATGATGGAATCAGAACTCACTAACACCATACAGTATCTTAAAAAGAATAGCTATCCAACAAAGTCCATTGACAAATACAGTGAATATAAAACTGATAAACCAAATGAAATCACAATTCAAAAGAGGCCTGTTTTCATTCAACTAAATTGTTGAAACAATTAGAAGATTTGGCTTAGTATTAAATAGAGCTTATTATGTTGCAAAATTGATTATAGTTCGGTCTTACTGAGTAGAAAAAGAAACTGAATCCTCTTATACTCATCAAAGACTAGACAAATTTGTAGCAGCGATATCATTGATGTTGAACTATCTAAAGTTTGACAAGTATTCATCAAAAATACTTATCCAACGTAGTTCATTGATGGTAACCTTAAATTTAAACACCGACCGGAAAAGTCCTCAACAGTGCCAATAAAATCACTCTTCATCTGTTGGGAATGTCAGATCTTCATAATTCTCTTGGTAAACCTGTTATTTTTGTGATTTATTTGTGTAAACTTAAGTTTCTCGTTTTTGCGCCAAAAAGTTCCTTTTTCCCCTCCAGTTTGTGTTACCCATTTAGTTAGACGCTAAATCTTATTGGTTCGTTGTTTATTTTACTATACTATTTGTGATACTTCTAAGAACGCTATCTTTTTTTGTATATATAAGCATGAGATGTGTGACTGTCATTCCGTTTGCCAGGCTGCCTGTGGAATTAAACACTTCTGCTGACTTTGGACTTCTCCCTCTAGTTAGCTGGGCTGGGGCGCTGTGAATAGCTTAGCTTAGCTGTTGCTGTGTCGCCGGTCATACGTTCGCTAGCAAGTATCGAGATGTTTCCCTTAATCCACGAAATCCTAACATCATTAATATCAAGTTTAAAGTAGATATAGTGGCTAAAATTTTGAGAAACCGGATCACAAAATCTTTAAATAAAACACTGATGTTTATATAAACATAGATGAATAGGGTTATTGTAGAATACTTTATCGATGATGTTCAACTTGTCTCAATAAACATACAATTGATTTTACTTGAAACTCAATTCAGAAATCATAAAGCTCGCTATAATATCATCACTTCTTCTTCATCATTATCTTCTTCTTGTCTTCTCTTTCACTTTCCTCCATGTTCCAGATCACGACGTTTAAGTCGGTTAGATCCAATTGTAACATCACCATCTACTAGTCAAGAAAACAATACAAAATCATTAAAATTCAATTCAGCACTACCATCAATACAAAGTTCTACAAATATTGATCAAAATAACTTCAACAGTAAAATTCAATCAAATGAATCACCAACTAATTCATTAAAACCAATTCATTCTTTAACATTCAATTCAGTCAAACAACCTTTACATCAGGAAAAATCGTCAAGTAGATTATGCTACTTAATTTAATTTAAGTAGTAATAGTATTATTACTGTTATTATTATTTATTTAATAATCAATCATATTGTTTTTTGTTTTATTTTATGATTGATTTTGTATACAAAGATTGATTGACTTTATTTTTTCTTAGAAAATAAAATAGAAAAACAAAAAATGTAGAGAAAAACAAATAAAAATAAACAGATGAAAAAGGAAGAAAAAAAGATAAAATAAGAGGAATAATCGATAATTTTTCTCGTTGAAATTTTCTTTTTTTTCTTATTCTTCTTCATTGTCATTTTGTTCTTCTTTTGTGTATTTATTTTTAATAGAAAAAAGGAGAAGAATATTTTGTAATTGTTCTTTTTTAATTTTACATGGATACAAACAAGATTTTGTATGTCGTTGTGTCTGAATGTGGAGTGTGTATGTGTGTGTGTGAATCCCGACTTATCATCATTGATTGTGTTTTAGTAAAACGGCTAAAATAGTTGAAGTGGGTTTCGTGGAGATCCTATTTACCTACCTAATCTCAACAAACCACCTCATGTCCTAGTGATAAGTAGTGATTGATCGAGTTCACACTTGTCTACAATAGGACAGTTATCACTTATGACAATGGATGATCTTCGGGCTATATCACAATCGATGAAAGTGGCAATTCTGCCAATGGATGCCGACCTAGACATGTAAAACAATTAGGTGTTTGCCAACCTAAAGCACCTGGGGAGCAATCTAGGTCACGAACTACGTTAAACATTAACCAATTTGATTGTATATAAATACCATCACCATGGTTACAGTTGATAATCCGAACTAAATTAAGCGTTTAGTTTAGATAGTTTATATGAAAAAATAAGGATAATGAGATGTTTGTACAAATCTGATTAGTAGACAATTTAGTTACCTAATATATTACGCTTCTGAAATGCTTCTAATTTAACTGGTTACAATTATTCTCTAATAGAATGGGTTCTTATTCAATATTGAATGGCCTTATGAAAATGATTTCCATAGTAAATAATATATATCTCTCAATTGTATTGTTTAGATAGACGGTAGAGAGTTATTAAGAGTTGACGATGGGATTCGACTTCGAACAGGATGATCTCGTGTTCTGTTAGAGGTATGAGGGTGGTCGTCACTTCGTGGCCACCCACACTATGGGAGGATATTACTTCTTGAGGTAAGCTGAAAAAGGAATTGGGTTAGTGTTGGTCATAGTAACCTGAGAGCGCGATCGCAGAAATAAAGGGAGTAACTGCTTAACGCCGATCACGCACGACTTTGTTATGGGAAGTTTTTGATGTGTTAGCTCCGTTCTTTAGAAGGGATTACTGCCGGAGACGGAAATCCGTGGAGTAAGGTGCGGTGTGGCATTTTTAGGGACGACCATTCTAACCCCTTCCTTCCTTTGTGAGAAGGCAGCATCGCTGCAGATGCTGATTATCTGAGGGAAACACATTTTACAGCTGTCACACCCGATTGCAGTCAGCAGTACGACTTCACCCTAAGATCTTAGGTTGTTGCCTTTAGTCTTATTGCTCTCCAACAGACCTGCTTGGAATGGTAAGACCTAGAAGAACATGCGTTCCAGCTAATATAGCTCGGTTGAGTTATCACGATAGGCAAACCCGACCACCACATGAAGGTGGCAGCTACGGTCAGGCCCAACAATAGTTGTATTCCTCGACCTTAAGGCAGCGTTTGAGGAAAAGACAGCTGATGAATATTGATCCTCTTTAACGCATGTTGTCAGCCACCATAATGTTTACATTTAGATCTAACTGAATTACTCATGATATATCGTCGACGCTATATAAAAGCGCGTGAGTACACCATGCGATTTCGGAACATGTTTGACCAGTTAAAACAAAACGAAAAAGTAGCTTGTTGAGGTAGTTGACAAAAAGTGATAGCTCAAGATTTTTAACAAGCCGCATAATAATTGTTATACAAAGTTATGGCAGTCAATAATAGTGAAACGTTATTTAAACGTTATTACCACACATGTTGTTTATTGCAAACAATTTGAACTGTAGATACTTACCATAGACAATAGAACATAGTCATGTTAAGATTAGGCTTTCAGTGTTAGAAATGTCACTTTGAGTCATGTTTCAGGGTAAGAAATAGTCTTTGTAGTAAGAATAGTCAACAACTGGAACTATACTCCTTCAACATGTAGTTGCAGGTTCATCTGTCAACATATTCAAAAAGAAGTTGGATTAACTGATAGACTCCAATCTTCTGTTCTAAACACATTCAAACATAAAATCAATCCAGTAAGCCAAAAGGTTAGTACTAAGTTATATGATGTTGAAAGGGGGAGGGGTAAACAGTATGCAAAGGATTTGATAAAATGTATGAGAACCTTAAGGCATAGCAACACTCTGTTCAACATATATCACTTAGCATTTCTCAACTTCACGCCCAATGCTACACATACTTACTTACTAACGCCCGTTACTCCTCACTGAGGAGCATAGGCCGCTAACCAGGATTCTCCATTCAACTCTGTCCTCAGCAATCCTTTCCAGCTGTTTCCAGTTGCTGTTCATCCTTTTAATGTCTGCTTCCGATTCTCGACGCAGTGTGTTCTTTCGCCTTCCTATTTTCCGCTTCCTTACAGGATGCCATGTTAATGCTTGTCTCGTGATGCAGTCTGATGGTTTGCGTAATGTATGTCCTATCCATTTCCAACGTCTTTTCTCAATTTCCACTTCGGCTGGAAGTTGATTTGTCCTCTCCCATAGTAAGCTGTTGCTGATCGTTTCCAGCCAACAAACATTGAGTATCTTTCGTAGGCAGTTGTTTATAAATACTTGTATCCGTCTGATGATGTTTGCAGTAATTCTCCAAGTTTCAGCTCCATACAGCCAACTCTGTCTTCACGTTCGAATTGAAGAGTCTGACTTTGAGGTTAGTTGATATTTGTTTTGAGTCCCATATGTTTTTCAACTGTAGGAATGCTGCCTTTCCTTTGCCAATCCTTGTCTTTACATCTGCATCGGACCCTCCTTGTTCATCGATGATGCTCCCCAGATATGTGAAAGTATTCACTACTTCTAGAGTTTCTCCATCAAGTTGAATCGGGTTGGTGCACCCTGTGTTGTATTTAAGAATCTTGCTCTTACCCTTATGTATGTTCAAGCCTACTGATGCTGAAGTTGCTGCTACACTGGTTGTCTTCGCTTGCATTTGTTGGTGTGTATGTGCTAAGAGAGCTAGATCATCCGCAAAGTTCAAATCATCTAGTTGCATCCTACTTGTCCATTGAATTCCGTGCATCTTCCCCAGATGTGGAGGTCTTCATGATCCAGTCAACCACTAGGAGGAAGAGAAAAGGTGAGAGCAGGCAACCTTGTCTGACTCCGGTCCTCACTGAAAATGCATTTGTCAGTTGTCCTCCATGCACAATTTTGCACTGTATTCCGTCGTAAGAGTTTCGGATGATGTTGACGAGTTTCTCTGGTACGCCGTAGTGTCGAAGAAGTTTCCATAGTGTTCTCCTATCTACACTTTCAAACGCCTTCTCATAATCAATGAAGTTGATGTACAGTGGCGAGTTCCATTCAATTGATTGTTCAACGATGATCCGTAGTGTTGCTATTTGGTCAGTGCACGACCGATCCTTACGAAAACCAGCCTGTTGATCTCGAAGTTGAGCCTCCACTGAATCTTTCATTCTGTTCAACAATACTCTGTTAAAGACTTTCCCGGGTATCGACAGTAGCGTGATCCCTCTGTAGTTGTCACATTTGCTCAAATCTCCTTTCTTTGGTATCTTGACAAGATAACCTTCTTTCCAGTCTGCTGGAACTTGTTCTTCTTCCCAGATCTTTCTGAATAAAACGTGGAGTATCCTTGCTGTTAGGTCGATATCTGACTTCAGTGCTTCAGCTGGTATATTGTCAGGTCCTGCTGCTTTCCCACTTTTGATTTGTCTGATGGCCATCTTGATTTCTTCCATCGTTGGTGGAATGACATCTATCGGGAGATCTGTAGGTGCTGCTTCGATGTCCGGTGGGTTCAGTGGAGCTGGCCTATTAAAGTGTTCCTCAAAGTGTTCTACCCACCTATTCATTTGTTCTTGAATCTCAGTGAGTGTCTTGTCTTCTTTGTTCTTGACCGGTCGCTCTGGTTTACCATGTTTATCTGCCAGTTTCTTCGTTGTGTCGTATAGCTGTTTCATATTTCCTTCTCTTGCAGCCTTCTCCGCTGTCGTTGCAAGGCCTTCGATGTATTTCCGTTTGTCAGTTCTAATGCTCTTCTTTACTTGTTTCTTTGCTTCTGTGTATTCACCTCGAGCCTTGATTTTCTCTGCTCTTGTTCGGCTGTTGTTGATTTCTATCTTCTTGTTCCTCATTTGTTGAATTTTGCTCAATGTCTCAGTGAAGATCCATTCCTTATAATGGTGCTTCTTGCGGCCTAGAACCTCCTAACACGTTGACGTTAGTGCTTCTTTAATTCCTTTACAGTTTTCCTCCATAGTGGTTTCTTCTTCTTTCAGCAGATCTTGTAAGGCTTGGAACCTGTTGTTGATAGATATTTTGAATTCGTTGAGTTTGTCAGTGTCTCGGTGAAAGCCTGTATTGAACCGTTGTACTGCTGCCACTCCAGTTGTCCACTGCTTCTTTAGCTTCAGTTTCATTTTAGAAACCACCAGGTGGTGGTCTGAAGCTATGTCAGCTCCTCTCCTTGTTCGCACATCTTCCATTGATCTTCTAAATTTTTTACTGATACATATATGATCGATTTGATTCTCAGTAGTATGATCCGGTGAGACCCATGTAGCCTCGCGTATTCGTTTGTGGGCGAATATTGTACCACCCATAACCAATTTGTTGAAGGCACATAGGCTTGTAAATCTTTCACCATTGTCATTTCTTTCTCCCAGTCTCTGTCGTCCCATGATCTCTTCATATCCAGTGTTGTCCATTCCGACTTTGGCGTTGAGGTCTCCCATCAGGATTGTCAGATCCTTTCCTCGACACTTTGCTATAATTGATTGCAGTCTATCATAAAACTGATCTTTGTCCTCGTCGTTGCCGTCGTTGGTTGGTGCATAACATTGGATAATATTCATTGTAATCCCTTCCTTCATTGTTTTGAAAGATGCTTTGATGGTCCTGCGTCCATGTGGTTCCCATCCCACAAGTATATTACGTGCCTCCTTGGACAGCATCAAAGCAACTCCTTGGGTGGATCATTTTCCTCTTCGTGGCCGGAGTATAACAGCATCTCTCCTGAAGCCAATGTTTTCTGTCCAGCTTGAGTCCAATGGGTTTCGCTGATTCCGAGTATTGTCAAGTTGTATCTCTTCAATTCTGCAGCTATTTGATTTGTCTTCCCGCTCTCCCACATTGTTCGAACATTCCATGTACCTATAAAAATATTTGCTCTGGTTGTTAGAAGGGGGGGGGCATCGGCCTCATGACTTCCGAAGAATTTCGGCTTTCATCATGAGGCGTCATAAACAATCATTCTACTCCCAGGTCAGAGTTTAAATGGTTTATCTTGTTTAATCTGGTTTGCGTTTTTTTAGCAAGTTTGGGTTTTTACGGGATGGGGGTGCTAGCCCCATGCCCAACCCTCCTCCTTTACCCGGGCTTGGGACCGGCAGTAACCGTAGGAGAGCTACAGGCGAAGTTCCCAATGCTACAGCATCATTAAAATTAAGTTCGAGAATACAATTTCGAGTTAAGATTTTGTATTAGGATTTAGAAACTCTGATTAAAACTAGAATTTTTCTGAAAATTCTATTACTAACATTGTTACATCTAACAAAATGCTGCCTTCAACTTTAACTCCCAATCGCATTCTTGAACTTAAGTTCGAAAGTACATTAAGACTGACCAAAAACTAAATGTAACGTTGGGTAATTTCGGAATTTTTAACTAGAGTTATGAATTCCTAGTAAGTTCTATTGTAAGGATGTTAAGTTTCAATTAAAACTACAACCCAATAAGCATAGAAAATTGTACTTACAAATAGGTGAATTAATATTGAGTTGTATTGTAAATGACAAGCGGATTTCAGGGTGCGCTTTTCGTCTTATTTGGGACTCATCAGTTGGATGTATCTTCATTCCGGCATTAAAGTTCACACCGGGACTCGAACTCAGTTCGTTTAGTGTCAAACGCCACCGCGTTCACCACTAGGCTACTGAGTTTAGACAGTCACACTTTTGCAACAGGTATATGTATATAATTACGAGTTATTTAGAACTTTCTGTTGATCTGTCATGGACTGAAACTGGTCAGTTTCTATTGCAATATGCATATCCTAAGTAGATTGCCTCGATATTGCGATATATCATAATACTTGTGACCGAAATTTCCAGATATATCCTAGTTATACTGATAGTTAATAATAGGTTTCTGCATCGTTAGTAAACTAAGGTCTATTATATTATGCTGACTCACCCATCCCCGTCATGGGAACTTTGAGTAAAACGAGATTCATAATAAGAACATTATATTTACATAATTTATGTTTGAAACCATTGTAGAATTTGCATCCATTTGTGGATAATCTTTTTACCTTTTTGTAACGATTTTCATAAAGGAGATACAGGAAAGGCATATTGTACTTCACGTCAAATTTATTAAGCAATGACTTGACAACTTTTAAGTTACTTTGATGAAGTTCTTCATCGTTGTTTTTAGCAACGTCATTGAAAAACTATGATTCATTTATTTACTATGGCAAATATTTATATCGTCTAATGCATAGATACTTTCTTTAGATACACTATTCAATCATAAATACTGTCTCTTCATTTGGTTTATAATGATCAATAAATCAAAACGATGATTAGTTAATTGATAAATTGAGCGCGGGCATTTCAAATATCAAACCTCCTTCTACCTAGTCAATGACAACATAATGTATGAAGCAAATTAATAGAGTTTAATTGTTATGATGTGAGAAAGGGAAGATGGAGAAATGACTGGTCATATAATAGATATACTAGAGACCTTTACAGTGTTTACTGAACAAGCAACATTCAACTTTTAAAATTCGCCGAGGTTATAGCTGTCAACTGCTTTCAACTGGACTAATGTGTTCAAATAGAAACATTCATCACTCATTCATTATTCTGGTAACTTATCATCGATTTCGTTACATCAATCATAACAACCTTTACTGACACTCCTATTTCTTTCTTAATCAAATAAAACTTTGAACTGTTCACCTCTGATTTAGGTAAATTCTAATGATTATTATTATTTTGAAAGATTTTATTGTCTTAAGTCTTAATCTAATTCCTGGATTGAAATACGTCTCCAAGTTGTTTATTTTTATTTGTATGACCACTACTAGTTCACTTGGCATCAGTTACAATCGACTTGTACTTTTTATTTATTATAATTAATTACGTCATCAATCGATTGCATTATTATTATTGACTTAGTAAATTGACTTGATTAGTTAGATATTTTTCATTTATACATATAAATATTACTATTACTGTCAGACAGGGTTGCTTAATCTCAACATTTCACTTTCTACTGAAAGTTGACTGGATTATGCAAATTGAAACATCTCAAAGCAAACACGGAATTCAGTGGACAACATAGATGTGACTATATGAATTGAACTTTGCAGATTACCCTACTAGTTATTCTAACCCAAACATAGCAACAAATTCAGGTGAAGATGAACAGTGTAGCAGCAGCAGCAGCCTCTGCAGCTACCATTGGATCTCAACACAGAAAAAGGGAAAATAAAGAACCTTAGATACAAAACAATCATCATCAACCTAATTACACTTCACTTGCTGAAGAAATTCTGGTAAATGTGGACACCATTACATACCTGGGCAGGAGGATCATCGAGAGACATGGAGGATCTGATGTAATGCAGATGTGAAGGCACGGATTGACAAGGCTAGATAAGAACAATATTTCTATGATTGAAGACTATTTATTACTCAAAACCACCGTTAACCAACATCAAATTCGGAGTATTCAATACGAAAGTCGATAGTGTTCTATCGCATGGAGCTGAAACTTGTATGGAGAACTATGAAAAGCATCTATCATTTAAAAGACATTAGTATTTATCAACAACTATTTGGGCAAGATACTTCGGATACGCTGGTCAGGAACGAGCAGCAACAACCATCTGTAACAGAAAACAAACCAACCAGCATCCAGTCGAGGAAGAAATCAGGAAAGGACGCTGGAGGTGAGTAGAACACACACTGGTGAAACTACCAAACTGCGAGACTAGACCAGCCCTAACTTAGAGTTCACAAGGCTAAAGTAAAACAGCAAGATCATAGAACCAAATTCTGCGGGAATCTGAGGCAGATATGAAAAGAATGAATAGTATTTGGGAAGAACTAGAAATGAAAACCCAGGACAGAGTTGGCTGTCGAATGCTGGTCAGACACTGGTGCTTCACGTAGGGTAATAGTCAGTGGTTGGCTGATTGATTAATTGTTTACTAATGCCTGATGAAGATCTGTTTGATGAATCAATGTTATATTTGTGTTGTTCTAAAATAAAGTAACCATTCGGATGATGATCTATGAGGTTACGCAAAATATAGAATGCTATTACTTCAGATAATCGACTATGTTAATGATTGTAACAATGGTGTACTTATCATTCAACAAGAAGTTATGTCACTGACAGACATTGTATTATGATGCATAAAATCAACTCATACCGCAGAGTATATTTTCGAGATTGTTGTCACTATGCAATCGATAATAACTAAAGATCTAATTGAAAATTGATTATTCTGAAAATATTTTAGATACAGTAGAAGTAAAATAGCACTAGTTGATAGGAATCTTGCATCTACCTATTGAAATTGAAGAAATAAGTTTGGTTTAGAGGATTAAGAATCTACCGTTGGACCTGATGGTTCTGGTTTCGATCCCTTATTGAGAAGGTAATGCTGACTGAATCCTATCAATCATTGTGAGTTATGTTTCTATTAGATAAAGTAACTCAATATCGAATACACTATGTTTAGATGTTAGGCCTTTAGGGGTAGTCAAAAATATACCACGTTTAACTTAGGTTTCATGCTAATTGACATATGTAGACAAAGTATACCTTGAATCATGAAAGAAAATCTATCCCTATGCAATACAGGCACGAGTCACTCACGTTACCATCGAGCTATTCAAGATAAGTCTGGCATCCTTTAATACTAAAATATTCACACTGACTTATCACTAAGTAGTAACCAATTTGATGTTTATTTTGTCATTAGTGTATCTACGATTCAAGATATAATGTGATCACTAGTCTACGTAACTGGATAACCAACGCAATAATTTCATATGTTAAATGTATAAAGTGAAGGCTAATAAGACCTACTAAGCCTAGTTTCATGACAGTCTTCACTTGTTAGACAGACTAGTTTGCAATAACAATAAAATCAATACTTGCAGTGAAGGTTTCAGCCTGTCATAGTGAACTTACCCAAAATACCTCAGTGGAAAAGTGGGAAAGAGTATGTATTCTTAAAAATGACTAATTAATGTAAATATTCCTATCCCAAAGATGGTCAATGACGAATTTTATGACTACTAGCAACGTCTCAGAGTGTAAAGAGTTCAATTTCAACAGGCTGAATATTCAGTTCTCTGAAGACTGTAGATATACTCTTTAAACTAATGTCAACAATCAAGAAACCTAGATTGAACAGAATCCATACGAGGTACTTCGCTAATTTTACATTCAAACGCAATACACGTGATAAGGAATTACTCGGATCTGTGGCCACATTGAAACTTACTGATAGGACTCGATAAGCACTAGTAGCCATAGACGAACATAACATTGATCCCTACTCAATGATTAACGTATGTCTTACAGAAGGCTAATCTCGCTATCTATAGTTCATTCCAATTATTAACAATATGAATGAAAAGCTGAATGAAAAGAGTTTAAATCCAACAAGTTGAAACAACAGTTTCTTTACGTATGCAGACACATTCTGTTACATAGTGCTGAGTAGCAGAAAAAAAGACCGTTGTTAAACATGGTTTCTTCCAAAACCATACACCTCCTCGTCGTCATAACTACCTTACATTTTAAAGACAAAAAGTTGTTATACTGCGGTAAAGAAACGGAAATCTGGCATGTGTGGAAGAAGACATGTGATTGGCCAATATTGTGTGACAGACATACGACAATGACTAGTTGTCATATTTATATATATCTTGTATATTATTAATCATAATATATCCGTGTGAGTAACTAGCTAGCATCTTGGTAGTTATTTAGATCCTTGTGCCTGTGCAATAGATTAAGGTAAGGCTGGGTTTTATCTGTAGACAATAACGCGACGGATAATAGAATCGACAATATCGGCCACCCGTGCTTCAGATATAACAAAATCTTAATCCATCGAGTCTAGTTTACGTGCTATTCAGACATTTACAGCTAAACTGTATCTGGTTAAACACTCGGTAACTATGATAATTGTGTTGCTCAAAGTGTAAACGTATCACTGACTTCATTAATGAATGACATATGTATTTATTTTTCCAAATTGTTGTAACCTTATTATGATCTTACTAGTTCGAACTCTGTACACAAACATCCTAATACAGACTTTATTATATATTGCATTTATTGTTACTAGGAGTTATGCTTAACTGTCGCATATGTTTCTTTTTACTCTCTGTAGGGGAGGATTTTTTTGTCATATAGGCATCGTATCAACTAATCATCGTTTTTCAAACCAATCAGGTCGTAGTTCCATTAGCTTGTTTCTCCTACCCGACCCGCCCACCTCAGCAACTTCAAAGTTATTTCAAAAGTATGTTAAAAGTTAAAACATTGGACCAAAAGGATCCCCCAACGGGTAATGCTGGTTGTTGTATGTGTAGTTTAGAAGAAAGTTAAGGGAGGCCAAAAAAAACATGGCACTAGTTCATGAAGTCATTGACAATTTGGCTGAGCCATGTTAATAGGTGCACACTACCTGGTTCGGGTTCACGTGGTGATCGTAATCAGTAGTAAGGTTTTGAGTGCTATGGGTCAAAATCGTTCGCAATGGCGCAAGTGCATCCATTCCCTGTTTTCCTCCAAATTCTAAGTTTCTGAATTCATCAGAATTTTTCTGACATGTCTGGAAGAAGACGTGTGATTGGCTAATACTGTGCATCAGACATACGACAATGATCAGGTCTATATATATATATATATATATATATATATATTATATATATATATATATATATATATTGTGTATTATTGGTTATAATATATTAACTAGTGGGCTTCTTGATAATCGGTCGGATCTTTTGTCTGTGAAATAGACTAAGGCAAGGCTGGGTATTAGCAGTAGGGAATAACGCGGCAGATAATAGAATCGATAATATCGACCACCCATGCATCAGATATAACATTTTCCTACTACTTAATTATATTTTCTTGAATTTCATGTTAGATCTCTAACCCCCCCCCCCGTTAATACCAGCACTGTTACTACCTCGACAACTAAGAGATTTGGCCTGACAGTTTAATCTATATCTGTTAATTTAGGCATGGTAAATTGAATTGATGTGGTGCTTATTATCAAATTCTACGTTGTAACTAACTGACTGATTAAAAGGATAGAGATGACATAGAAACAAATAATTAGCATTAGTGATTATATGTTAAATAAATAAATATTTTCATACCACGATTAACAACAGGTTGACAAATCAATTGACAACCAATTAATTTCGGTGCAATTTTTTCAATTGTTTCACAAATTATTTGTAAATCAAATGGTGTTGTTGGATAGAATTGTAGAATACATTGACCAGATGAATTATTTAATAAACGTTTAATTTCTCTAATAAAATATTCTATAGAATACCATGGAGATGGTTGTATAAATAACCATTGTAGAAATGATATTGAAATAATGTATTGTATAGAAGCATCTAAAATTGGTATCAGATCATGTGATAATGATGATGATGATGAGGAGGAGGAGGAGGAAGAGGAGGAGGATGACGACAACGACGACGATGACGATGATGACAAAGAGGAGGATAAAGATGTATAGTTTCTAATTAAATTACACTTTATATAATGAATATTATAATGATGTAACTGAAAAGATTCATTTTCATTATTAAATAAATCTATACAGATAGGTATAAATTTACTACTAAAATTAGGCATTATATTAGTATAATGATTAATAATATCAATTTGATTAATACCACAGCCAAGATCTAATAACAATGGTAGATGATTATTATGATTATTAGATTGTTGATTAGATAAATCAAGTAGATGATTTATTACATAATCATATAGTGTTAATTGTATACATTGACGTGATTGATGTTGATTACGTGCTAACTGAGAACATTTACTCAATTGAATATAATCTACATCAGTATTACACCATTGTAATAGTTGTTTATGCAAGAATTCACCACGACGTATTGATTTAATTCTAGGTAGTTTACTAAAGATTTTATCATTTTTATTTAAATAACATGGTATGTTAAAAATATGACAATAATTTGACAGAAATGTTTCATTGAATGTTTTCGGTAGACATAATGGAATAGATTTTGTTAATGGATAAATATAAGTAGTTGACAAGGTATTATGAGATTGATGATGATGATGATCATGATGAGATGACGATGATGATGGTGATGATAATGACAACTGAACAAATTGATTGTATACAATAAACGATAATCGTCTTCTTAATGATTCATAATGCATAATCTACTTTTTGTAATGGAAAACATAAAAGAGAAGAAAAGATCAAAGGAACTAAAACAACATAAGAAATGATATAATTCAGTGTTGTGGAGACTGTTAAATGTCAATTTGATAACATAAATTAGTCTGGATTAGATAACTATTGATCACCTAGAAGCACTGGAAAGCTGCTTCGTATTAGTATGAGACTCTTCAGTGGTGAGCGCTCACGATTCCATTTCATTTATTCCTATGATAAAACTCCGACTAAGTGACAGTGTCTTAATTTGATATAACGAATTGATTTGAATTAGACAACTAATATCAGCTCATTATCAACTCATTAGTGAATAACTTTTCGAGATGATTACTGAAGTTCTAGTGAGAAGACGAGACCAGTGGAATTCACTCGTGTCAGGTGTGAGACAGTTACTCACCGATGGTAATGCATGAGGTCGCACAAGTGTATCATGAATTGACTGGATGAGAAATATCAACTGTTGGGAGCCAACTAATTGGTCCAATAGTAAGGCGTTCGCCATGGACCCAGAGGGTCTTAGATTCCCTCCCTGGTAAGGTCGTGGATGCGCACTGCTAAAGAGGCTCATACTAAGACGAAATAGCTGTCGACTACAAGTTTTTGACCTTCACTGGTCGTCTAATACAAGCCACTTCGTGACATCAAATAGAAGCGATATACAATACAATTATGATTATGAATTGTGATTGATAAGTGAAATTGAAAATGAATGATTTGTTCCAGTTGGAACTCGATAATTGAATATATCTGTATCTCAATGATAATGTTTATATTAGAACTGAAATTTAGTATATTAGCAATGATTGGATCCAAGCATATCTGGTTGATGAGTTCTAAATAGGACGAAACGTAAAACTTGCTTTCTACTAGTCAGACAAAATCTAACTTGTAAATTAATCTTACATTGAGGCAATCTTCTTATGATGTGCATATGCTGACACAAAAATTCACCAATTTCATTTCTCAACAACTTCAACAAGAAGACATAAACATATTCAAATTATTGAATACAGGTGGTTTTGAAGAGATAAGTATTACCTTGTCGGTATTAGTCTGAGATTGATGTTGGTTGAGTATCACTCAGGATTAGGAAGCGCTGGAGTGCTGCTCTGTTCGAGTATGGAACTCTTCGGTAGCACTGGGCATCCTCGATTCCCCCTCCCCGCCAAGAAATCGAACCCATAGACTGTAGGTTTCACTCTCTGCACCACTGGGCTACACAGCATCTAATGGAACAATTCCCATTTCTATCAGTTTCTGATATAGTGCAACGATCAACCATTATCATCGGTGATGATTGTCTCACTCTACACATATCTGAATCCCACTGGTCACAACTTCTTACTAGGAATTCAGGACAACCCTGTAGTTACTCGTGAGTTGATTATTACAAATGAATCGAAGCAGTACCCAACCGCTATCAATCTGCAACAAATGCAAATAGCATTGAAACTATGCAATCATGATTATTTATAATAAATCCGTGTAAATCATTAGCTTATTGGCTCAACTTGAAATGCCATTATTCTGAGTAAACATCAAAAATAGTGACTGACCAATTAATTATAGTAGGTAATGTCATGTTTTTCTCTGTCTACCAAGAATCAATCAGACTAATAGAAAACGTAACCCAACATCACATACACTATGCTTTGATATCAGTTAGTAGTTGAGGATAATCTGTAGGAATCCATGTACGAAATAGTTTTTGTGCTGTTTAGAACCGATGCTTCAGATAATTGGTTCCGAATATGAATCATCCTGTTTTAAACTTTATCACTGGGTTATTTGCATCGTCATCAACCTTCAGTAGGATTGAGATATTTATACCGATCGATCGTTATTTGTTTAGTTCTTGGTAATGAACTGATTCAGTCGACCGAATTATAATTTAATTGTTAGTCTTCGTAACTTAAAAAAACAATTCGTTATTTTACATGTTGATAAGTGAATCTGTAATGTATGAAGTAAAGAACGTATGGAACTCTACATGTCTATTTATTAAGTTTGAACTAACACTGCTACCTGACTGACTAAAACAATACTGTATTACGATCAGTCAGTCATAATTAGTGCAATATCCGGTAGAAATTTGCTCTGATCCAATACGGCATGTATTGTCGAGTAGAAAGATAAGTGGGATTATTAAGATGACTACTAAGGCAGTAGTATCAGCAGTACTAGCTGTAGTAGGATTAACCACAAAGATTGTTCAATATGAATGGAATCGCGGAATAAAGCATTCTAAATAAATATTAACAGTGAATGTATTTGGGCTGTTACAATTGATTTTAAGCTGTGTTATTCAACGACTCCAACCACTGCACTAACACATATGACCCATGGAACACAATAACTGATACCTCATTTTCGTCTGGTCGCCTCTATATTTCTTCAAAACTTATCCTACGTCACTTAACATCTCTCATCGGGTGGTGATTTTGCATGAATAACACATCTCCCAAACACCTTAGACGATAAAGAAGTGTACTGTTTTCAGCCAGTTTTTCATCTTTACAGTAGTACCAGAATAAATATTTCAGTTCATCTTTAGAAGTTGAGAATATTTCATGCAATAAACTATACTGAAGATAATATGCAAAGGAATGGTGATACATTTAGTTTATTTACTAAAAATGATACATCTTAGTACTGGTAACTCTGATACCACACACACTTAAAGCCGTGATTAAATGAACAAAACGTCAAACTATCAACCAATAGAACCTTAATTCTAGTTTCACTCTACCTACTTCAATATAGCAAAGTGTTATACGACTTGATGTACAATGTGTGACTCAAAGCCAAGTATATAGGTTTCTATCATTACTACATTCTAAGAATTGACTATTTCAATGATCCAAGTATCAACGATTGGAACAACATGGACATAAAATACAATATAACTGAAAAATGATGTCTATGCTAAAGTATGTTATCAAGAAAGATAATGAGAACTTCATGATTTAATGATTCAACTCAGAGAGCATAATACCATATTCAATTTCAATTAATTTGTGATATATATTCTTATTCAATATAAATAAACAGCATCAATCTACTTAGCTATGCATAACACTTCAATTTTGTATGATGTTCAATGATACATCTCAGGAGCGTTAGATTGACTGAGTTGTAAGAATGCTCGATTTAGACAATCAAATTGACTGATATTTAAAAGACTACTTACATATAGTACATTCTAAAGTAGTATGCAAAATTGATAAAGATAAATTAAGATGATCTTAAATGAATGCTGTTCAAAATCGATCCATTCCAAAGAACTTTGAAATCGGTTATCATTACTTATTTAAAACTCTTACTTTAATGAAATACAAAGTCACATTGTTTAGGCTACAGATACAAATATATTGAAATGATGCAATATTAACTTGTAAAAACACTTAAAATATCATCAATGAAAGTTATGATTTCATACTATGAAGTGTTCATAAGCTGTTGATTCGAATCATATAAAAAGATATCATGTTTCATTGTTGAATGCATGTATGTATGTTTATTAAGTCATATAGAGTCAAGGAAACGATAGGAATGTAACATATTAATTTTGAATATGAAGTCTAAGATTGTTAGCTCGAGTTCATATAGTTCCTGTTACATGTAAGAGAGAGAACAATACTTAAAAAAATTTAACGGTATAAGATACGATATATCATTGTAAATGACATAGTTCTATTATCGAGTAAATTTGATAGAATAAGACCTGAATATTTAGTTATTATGATCTTTTCCAAACTATGCGTTATACTCATTAACTCGTTGAATAAAGTCAGTCAGTCAGTTACAACGTAGAACTTGGCACGTGCATACATCAGTTCAAGTTGCTATGCCCCAATTAACAGATAGAGATTAAATTGTCGGATAAAAACCCGGAGTAATGGAACTAGTAACACAGTTAGCACTAATGAAAAGGATTACAGATGATGGATTCAGAAGCTTAGACTTTGGAGTAGGATAACGAATGGATGTTGAATAAATCACCTGATGGTATGCTTTTTAGGGCTTTCTCTAAAGTAATAGTAGAATTCATAGATATACGCTAATATGGGAAAACCAGGTAACGTATCATTCAGCTGAGTAACTACCATTGGTTGACTGTAAAATAACAAAGAATAATGGATTTACTTAATCTATCGTGTAGCATATTGTTAGTTACATCACAGTCGGATTACAACTTAAGGAAGAGAGATTTCTTCCGCGCAGTTGATGTTCCTCACGTTTTGTTCATTATAAAAATGTTTCTTCAGAAAAAGACTGAGGATAACCCATATTACGTATGATGTCTAATTCTTTCTCTATAGTATCATCGGAGTGTATCTTTCCAGTCCTGCTTGTAAAGCATCTAATTTACATAGTGGAAAAATGTAGCTTTTTTTTAATTGAAAAAGTCTAAGAACTTTCAACTGATGAGTTCCACATAAGCGCAAAACGCAAATACTCTATTCCATTGCTAATAGCAATCAAATATTAGTAAAACATACGACATAATTTGATATTTAGGCAATCCATTTGGGGATGCACATATGCCAACACAGAGATTGATCGATTACAATCTGACAAATCTCGTACTTGAGCTTAGACTAATCTGAGTACTAGTTTATTCAGAATATGGATTCTCTAAATCTACCAAGTTGAAAATCAAAAAACAGCAAGTCTCAGAAACGCACAAAATGGCACGTGTATTTATAGTTTTGAAATAGGTTAGAAACCACTATCATAATCCATTCAATCCAAGAACAAGGAATTGGGATATCGATCACTAGGTAGTGATTAGGTGATATATCATCAGTTCCTTAGAAGTTTCTTTACGATCTCTGCAAGCAACCGTAGAACTGAATTTTTCTGTTTCCCTGAATATGATTGTCCCTCTTAATCCTTATGGAACTTTATCATTGAATCTCATTGGCGCCTCTTCATTTGTGATGCCTGGACTGCTTTAGTTGCACTTTTTTTAATTCCTGTACTTCGTTTATCACCCGTTATGAAGTTCATTCGGAAGGTGAATAAAAATACTTCGAGTTGAAGATTCAAAACAGCTGGGAACATCCTAACCAATTACTAGTCAGTGAAATTCCTAACAGTTTCAGTCGACTATACAATCACTTACTCTCAGACTGGACGGATTGTAATAGTGATTTCTACTCAGATTAGCAGTCAGTCAGTCAGTTACGACATAGAACTTGATACATGCGTGCATTAGTTGAGGTTACCATGCCCCAATTAGCAGATAGAGAATAAATTATCAGACCAAATCCCAGAATAGTGGAGGTAGTAACAGACTTAGTATTAATGGAAAAGAATAGAGATCGGAGATAAGATTTAAGAAAATATGATTCAGTAAAAAGAAAATTAGGATAAGTCCAGAAACTTAGAATTTGGAGGAAGACAAGGAGCAGATGCATTTGCGCCATAGCCAACGATTTTGAGCCACATCACCGAAAGTCTCTAACTATTGCCTACGATCATCACGCTGACCCCAACCTCAGATTAGCAAGTAGAAGTCTGTTACTTGATCATCTGTGTCTTTGTAGAGTACAAGGACCCAGGATCATCAAAACATCTTTCAAAACAATGAAGAAAGGGATTACAATGAATATTATCTAATGCTATGCACCAACCAACGACGGCAACGACAAAGACAAAGATCAGTTTTACGATAGACTGCAATCAATTATAGCAAAGTGTCGAGGAAAGGATCTGACAATCCTGATGGGGGACCTAAACGCCAAAGTCGGAATGGACAACACTGGATATGAAGAGATCATGGGACGACAGAGACTGGGAGACAGAAACGACAATGCTGAAAGACTTGCAAACCTATGTGCCTTCAACAAATTAGTTATAGGTGGTACAATATTCGCCCACAAACGCATACACAAGGCTACATGGGTCTCACCGGATCATACTACTGAGAATCAAATCGATCATATATGTATCAATAAAAAATTTAGAAGATCAATGGAAGATGTGCGAACAAGGAGAGGAGCTGACATAGCTTCAGACCACCACCTGGTGGTTTCTAAAATGAAACTGAAGCTAAAGAAGCAGTGGACAACTGGATTGGCAGCAGTACAACGGTTCAATACAGGCTTTCTCCGAGACACTGACAAACTCAACGAATTCAAAATATCTATCAATAACAGGTTCCAAGCCTTACAAGATCTGCTGAAAGAAGAAGAAACCACTATGGAGGATAACTGGAAAGAAATCAAAGAAGCACTAATGTCAATGTGTCAGGAAGTTCTAGGCCGCAAGAAGCACCTTTATAAGGAATGGATCTCCACTGAGACATTGAGCAAAATTCAACAAAGGAGGAACAAGAAGATAGAAATCAACAACAGCCGAACAAGAGCAGAGAAAATCAAGGCTCAAGCTGAATACTCAGAAGCAAATAAGCAAGTAAAGAAAAGCATTAGAGCTGACAAACGGAAATACATCGAAGGCCTTGCAACGACAGCGGAGAAGGCTGCAAGAGAAGGAAATATGAAACAGCTATACGACACAACGAAGAAACTGGCAGATAAACATGGTAAACCAGAGCGACCGATCAAGAACAAAGAAGGCAAGACACTCACTGAGATTCAAGAACAAATGAATAGGTGGGTAGAACACTTTGAGGAACACTTTAATAGGCCAGCTCCACTGAACCCACCGGACATCGAAGCAGAACCTACAGATCTCCCGATAGATGTCACCCCACCAACGATGGAAGAAATCAAGATGGCCATCAGACAAATCAAAAGTGAGAAAGCAGCAGGACCTGACAATATACCAGCTGAAGCACTGAAGTTAGATATCGACCTAACAGCAAGGATACTCCACGTTTTATTCAGAAAGATCTGGGAGGAAGAACAAGTTCCAGCAGATTGGAAAGATGGTTATCTTGTCAAGATACCAAAGAAAGGAGATTTGAGCAAATGTGACAACTACAGAGGGATCACGCTACTGTCGATACCAGGGAAAGTCTTTAACAGAGTATTGCTGAACAGAATGAAAGATTCAGTGGAGGCTCAACTTCGAGATCAACAGGCTGGTTTTCGTAAGGATCGGTCGTGCACTGACCAAATAGCAACACTACGGATCATCGTTGAACAATCAATTGAATGGAACTCGCCCCTGTACATCAACTTCATTGATTATGAGAAGGCGTTTGAAAGTGTAGATAGGAGAACACTATGGAAACTTCTTCGACACTACGGCATACCAGAGAAACTCGTCAACATCATCCGAAACTCTTACGACGGGACACAGTGCAAAATTGTGCATGGAGGACAACTGACAAATGCATTTTCAGTGAGGACCGGAGTCAGACAAGGTTGCTTACTCTCACCGTTTCTCTTCCTCCTAGTGGTCGTTTGGATCATGAAAACCTCCACATCTGAGGGAATGTACGGGATTCAATGGACAAGTAGGATGCAACTCGATGATTTGGACTTTGCGGATGATCTAGCTCTCTTAGCACATACACACCAACAAATGCAGGCGAAGACAATCAGTGTAGCAGCAATTTCAGCATCAGTAGGCTTGAACATACATAAGGGTAAGAGCAAGATTCTTAAATACAACACAGGGAGCACCAACCCAATTCAACTTGATGGCGAAACTCTGGAAGAAGTGAACACTTTCACATATCTGGGGAGCATCATCGATGAAAAAGGAGGGTCCGATGCAGATGTAAAGACAAGGATTGGCAAAGCCAGGGCAGCATTCCTACAGTTGAAAAACATCTGGAACTCAAAACAACTGTCAATTAACCTCAAAGTCAGACTCTTCAATTCGAACGTGAAGACAGAGTTGGCTGTATGGAGCTGAAACTTGGAGAACTACTGCAAACATCCTCAGACGGATACAAGTATTTATAAACAACTGCCTACGAAAGATACTGAATGTCCGTTGGCCGGAAACCATCAGCAACAACTTACTATGGGAGAGGACAAAGCAACTTCCAGCCGAAGAGGAAATTAGGAAAAGACGATGGAAATGGATAGGACATACACTACGCAAACCATCAGACTGCATCACCAGACAAGCATTAACATGGAATCCTGTTGGGAAACGGAAAAGAGGAAGGCCAAAGAACACGCTGCGGCGAGAATTGGAAGCAGACATTAAAAGGATGAGCAGCAACTGGAAACAATTGGAAAGGATTGCTCAGGACAGAGTTAAATGGAGAACACTGGTGAGCGGCCTATGCTCCTCAGCGAGGAGTAACGGGCATAAGTAAGTAAGTAAGTAAGAGTACAAGGAAAAGATGGTAAACCAATTGAACAAGATGTAAATTTCCAACAACTGCCTACTTTGACTCATTATGATTTCCACAGGTGTAGGATAGACGATAGCTAGGTGTAGACAAACCAAAACGTGGTATCAGTTTGTAAAATCAATAACTATTAGTCTAAGCTATGCTGATAAATGCAGAGGGTTTGGGGTTCATGTGATAACCATAATCATTAACTGAAGACTTTGTGTAACAACGGTCGAAACTTAGAGAATTAATCCTTTTACAATAATTCATCTTCTTTATTACCATTGTGATATTACCGCCACTCTGATAATCACCTAGACAATTTCATCACATTGTGTTGATAATATAAACCGAACTGAACTATTGTATCCATGTTGATTATAGAAGATTAATCAAGAGATAGGAGATTTCCTCGCTTACGATTCACAACTATACTAACGATGTACTGAAATTAAACCGATTCAGAAAGGAAAGTAATTCAACTGAACCCAACCAGCTAACCTAAACAATCTAGTACATTTATATCGTCAAATGAATAAAGAATTCAATGCCTAAATAATTACATTTGCACTGTGTTTCTAACAAAACAAAATTGGTTAGTTATATATTCTTATGAATACGGTATGTACTTCGGTATCCATATGATATTTTGAAAGCACTCAATTGAAAATATATAGTTGCTACGAGAAGTTGATACACTATAAGGTGTATACTCAACACAATTTAAGTGTAAACATTTATTCAACACATAGTTACATATTATATGTTTGATAGAGTTTAGCTAGAAAACCACAGTACTGGATAGTTTATTGTAGCATGAGAATTCTCAAGAGTATGAATTTATAACCTAGTCAGAAATCAAACCTTTAACTTTAGACCACTGAGATATCATCTAATGATCAACATTCCAGGTCCCAGTTAACTTTTGATGCTGTGCGACCATCATAATTGTCAACTGTTATATTTTACTCACTAGCCAGTAGTGTGTACCTATTACCTCACTATGAATAGAATCCAGCACCCCCCCAGGCGTCATGATAATCTCGTTCATATTTAGACTGCTGAGTTGTCATACAATGTGATCCATATTTCCAATTTCAGTCAATTCGTAATATTGTAACGCTAAAAGGGTTTCAGTTCGATCCCTATAGAAATTATGAATGTCAACTATTAAAAAGCCATAGGAAAAAATGAAATAACCTGTCTAACGATTCATGATTGTTTTAAAAAATTACCTCCAAATGAAATCAACTCATGATGAAAGCCAACATTATTTATGACAATTTGTAACTACGTAAATTTCGAGTTTTCCTAGAGGTATAAAGGTAGGTGGCACTTCTCGATTGCTCATACTAGGCAAACTATTTCTAGGAGGACCTGAAGATTAAAAGTAATTAACAATGAGCTAAAAGACAACTGCTCATGGTTGATAATACAGTCTTTTGTGTATATTTCTTACTGTATCACTTCATCATTATCCTGACCTAACCGCTGGTTACGGAAATCCATGGAGCATAGCTCCACTTTTAAGGAGAATATATGATAACTCCTCCTTTCACTGTAAGAAAGAAGCGGTAAGATTTTATACTCTAATCTTGAGTTTGCTGATTTTACTTTTGCTGCTTTCTAAAAGACCTCCTTGAAATGGAAAGACCCAAAAGATTATTAATTATTTGTAACTCATAAAAGCAAGGATTCGTGAACATGACTTTAAGGTATAATTTATCTATTAGGGCTAGTGAACTAGATTGGAGAGGATTAAAAACCTCCGACCTAGTGTTTGAAAATCGGACGTCTTAACCACTAAGCTACTGCTCCGCTATAATTAGCAACTATAACCTAACTGAGGACCAATACTACGACTTTCAGGTCTAGAAACAAGTACTTAACCTTCAAGCCATTGAAGTGAACATAAAGGAATAAGTGTTTCATCAGATTTACGCATTCATCAAAGGCTCTATATATTGATCACCTGTAATTGATTGACAATAAGACAACAGATTCGACACATCGTAAACATAAATAACCTAGTGATATATCAGTAGATCGCTTGAATAATCAATGCATTAACCTTAATTATTGTTATTAAATTAATCTCTATCTTCATTAAAAACTGTTTAGATCATCCAAAAAGTGTACATTTACTTTTGCAACGGAATATGTACACACGCACACGGACACACACACACACACATTAACAAGTAGATAGTAACAGAATAACACAAATAAAAGTTCAATATTATCGATAATTAGATAAGATAAACTTTATTATTACTAAATAACAAGTACATTACATAATAAATTATTGATTTTTTAGTGGAACCAATTACTCTATAACTTCATTTAATTAAACTGAAATATATGTAACATTATCGACGTGAACTATCCTATTTAATGGTATGATGTTCATTAAAATAGTTATAGTCTAATAATTTCAAATTATTTCATTGTCATTCTATAAAACATTATTAGAACTAAATATAGATTGACCTTGTGTTACGCCAAGCGATTAAAGAAAAGTAATGAACTTCCAGAACTGTATTTTACAGGACTATTCTCGTTATTTTATTCATGAGTGATGTAATCATTTTATTTCTATGACTGTTACGTTAACCTTGCCCGGTTCTCTCATTTAGTGTATTGATTCTTGTGTATTGTTTATTATTACGAACTACGTCTACTTTATTGTGTACAAGTTCTCCCCCATTCACTACCACTATTTCTTTTGTTCGGTATCAATGTTAGATTTATGATTGATTCATTGTGTGGTCTGATTTTATGTGTATATAAAGGCATGATTAAAATATAATACGTTCTCCGGTTCTCGGGTTCTCAGTTCCCAGTTCTCTCTCGCTCTCTCCGTCTTCCTGTTCTCAGTTCTGGTTGTCCTATTGTCGGCCTAGGGAGGTGAATGGGCTTAGGTCGATCGTACATTCTCAACTAGGCACGCATCTCATTGGTGTTCGCGTCCACCAACCATCCTCATCTCCTCCTCCTTCTTTTCATCTTGTCATAACAGACCTGTACAGTCATGATTTGATTAATGTGAATGTGAAGATAGACAGGTGGTGAAGTATAAGTTCAATTAAGTAAACAGAGTACGCGGATCTAAATAATCTCCCTTACTTTATACGTGATTTCCTACTTGTATATATGACTTCTTATGATTGTGTTAGTAGAATATTGCTGGTGTTAATTTTGACTTTAGATTGAATGGTAAAATTTGATATTAATGCATATCATATAATTCACTGTGTGACTAACGTTGTACCATCCTAGTTACCATCTTTGAATATCAGTTAGGTGGTTAAACCATTCGAATATATTGGGTCAAGATATATATCTGAACTCTAGTATGTGTGAATTCTAATCACATTCGAATAACTGGGCGACATTCTGGATAGGAAAAGTTCTAATTGCTAAAATAAGTATAGAACTATCTTGAAACTAAAGATCTAAGAGAAGAGATAAAGGATATGTATGCATCTGAATCACTTTGACCGACTATAAACCAAGTTACCAACTAACGACTCCACAAACTGATGCCATGGGCACACAATCTTTTTTCAACTTTTTCCTACACCAGGTAACATCGTATGCCGAAAAATGTAACAGTTAAGAAAGCATAATACATGTTTTAACCGTCTCAGTTGATGGATATTCACAACCTCATCAACTGATTTGATATCTTTACCTAGTACTTGGTATCTAAATAGAGAAAAATTGTCAGTCAGTACATACACACACATACACACACAAGTTAAACTCCATTTCAATAAACTAATAACAGAACATCATATCTACTGTAAATATCTGTTTATTTCCCAAAGATAAATATAATTCCATTGTAAATTTATCATCTGAAATGAATTTTTACTCGTAAACTAGAAGCAAATAAAAAGAAGGGAAGGGGAATGACATGGAGACAACAATAGAAACACAACAAAAAAGAAAAAAAAAACCGAACAGTGAGTGGGTGAGTAAGTAAGTAAGTAACATAATAAATGAAGAGAAAGTGAGAAGGGAAGAGATTTAGAAAATTATTTATCTGTAGATTGAAATAATTCAATAACGTAGAACAAAATTAACCGGCTACTAGCGTTACATTTCGCCAAACTTCGTATTGTCAGAGACAGAAAGAGAGAAGTCATACTCTAGTGAATTAAACTAACCAGTTGGTATAGCTAGATGATAATCCTTGTGCTGACAATGTAGGTTTAATCGGAAAACGTGTTTTATTCAATTCATATGATGATTTACCTTCAGTAGTATCAATTGGTGAAGATACAAGCGTGAAACGGTTAGACAGTGTATCTGGTTCATCATTCTCACCATCGATTTGCATATCTATATCAGAGGATTTTGTTTGAGGTGTTGATGTTAAACTAGACAGAAATTAATAAAGCATGGAGGGAGGGAGAGAGAAAGAGAGAGTAAGTGATGGGTAGGTAGAAAGCATACACGCAAGGCTAATAAACACATTAATAATTTACGATTGGATACAGTATATTAGGGAGGTAATTACAGAGGATTCGTTAAAGGATGAGTTAAGAAACATGATTGAACATTCAAAACAATTCTTCCGAAGATAATTTCATATATTTCGATTCTATATTTTATATCTACATTCTACACATCCTCAAATCTTATCTAAACTATTAGCTGTGATTAATATCATTTCCCGCTTATATACTCGCTACTCCGACTTTCTAACATTAAGCTGCTGTGTAATCTGTACTTAGATATTCGGAATCGGTTGATTTAACTCCATATGTTCTGGTCTTACTGGTATGCGATTAAAAATATCTATTAATAATTAGAGGTTCTGTATTACTCATTCTCCTGTTAAGGTCATGTATCATTAACTAGTCAAGATTTCCGTATTCAGAAAATATACAACTCAACGATACATCAAAGGTGAAGTGACTGAATTGACTAAATTTGAACATAAATTCGCAAAGTTCATTTGGCTTTCGTAAGTTTAGACCATCTATGATACAGACGAAGTGGATGTGAAACGTGGGCGTATAAAAGTAGAAGACATTCGTAGGTTACTAGTACTTAATCATAAGAGTCTGAAACATTGCTCTCGCTTCTTAGGACTATCTAGTAAGTATTGCTAGGGTTTGGCATAGAGCACTTAGAAAGGATGGCAGACTGGTTGATGAAGTTGTGTTATGTATGTTTAACCACTGCCTCCCTTAAGGAGCAACTCTAAATGGGGCAGCGGTAGGATAATCGAAAACTAAAAACGGCCGAAGCAAAACATGGCATCACTTCACGAAATTGTTGACTATCAATCTAAATAATGTCGATAGATAGGTAGACTACATGATTGGCGAGAATGAAATAGAAAAATCCTGCGATCGATCCGTAGATAAAGTGTCTATGGTTTGTTTACTCTGGGTTTCAATGTTACCCATCTAACCACAGCTCTCCCGACGGACGTTAGTCCATGACAAATCTATACAAGTTGACTATTATGAAACGAGAGAGAAAGACGGATGATAACAGGTTAAACTGAGGATCTGACATTTTAACAACTAATTTTAAGATATGTACTTTTGAGTGACTGTACCAACAGAATCCAGTTGTCGATTTTGATAATCTGCATTCAGCTTGCTGTTTCGTACTGATGATGAATTCACAATCCATTGTTTTAAATCAGTTTGAGCAATACGAATTAATTCATTGACAACTGATGACATATTGTTACACATCAACGAATTCGTCTCATCAGATGCATTCACAACACTAATCGTTGTATCGTGATTAGTTATTGTTGGCTGTTGTTGTAATGAGGTGTTGGTTGAATCCTTCGATAAATTCATTAATGATGTTAAAGGACAACCACCACCGCAACACGTTGGTCCACCAGGCCCACCTTGACAAATACCAAATTTGGGACAAGACTGCACTATCACACTAGATTGGTCAGTAGTTTTAACATTTTGTTTTGCATTATTTAGAGTAGTGATTTCATCATTTATCTGAAAAATCATGGATCATAATACAAATAGGATGAAAGTTATATTAGAATTAAAAAATAAGGTAAAAGTTTAATTTTGTCAACGAGATTTAGCAACTCTTAAATTATCCAGTGATGAACAATTATGATTGATTTAAAAAGTCCAAGACTACATCAGGTTTACACATTTTTCAGTTGGCATCTATGTATGTATGCACAACATAGAACCCGACACATGTGTGTAGTAGTCCAGGTTGATACACTGCGAGGATTTTAACCAGCTTAGATTAACAGTCGACGTCTACATAGATTAGTGTCATATCTTGATTTGGGCTTCTCTGGATTTTTCCCATTCTCCTCCTACACCAGCCAACATCATGTGACGAAGTAGGCGATGGTTGGAAATACGTAATCCATGTCCCAAGCGCCTTAGTTGATGAAAATCCATTACTAACTTACTATCTTTGCATAGTACTCTATGGTGACACTTATTATAGGTTACGCGATTGAAGTTTCGAAGACCCCTATGATTAAAGACCTGCAACCAACCTACCTTCATAGATCAAATTTTAGTCATAAGTTAATACAGAGACGATTGTTGAGAAGTGCACCCATCCCAGTCATCTCTACTACGTCACGCTTGAGGCAAGTTGGTAAAGTCAGAAGAGTTTTCTAAATCCATGTTGGAATTTCATTATACACTAACCCACCAGCGCTCACTAGATCTCCAAGATAAGTGAAGTGGTCAGCAAACTTAACTACTTCGCTCCATACAATCAACCTGACGATAATGCAGACGAGTCCTAAGGTGACATTTTGCATTTAGAGGGAGAGAAACGCATCTTAAACATGCTATCATCATTACTTGAACAGGACCACATCATTTGCATATTCTAAGTTGATAAGTGAGCCCTTTTGTAGAGTAAACTTACCAGATCCTTTTTGAATTTCCAATAGGTTTTTCAAATTGTCGAGAGTTGAAGCTAGCTGAAGTTAGGTTGTTTGGAGATAGTTGATGACTGAAAGGCAGTTGGAATGAGTGTTCGCCCCGTAGGTCTGATCTCATGAACTGAGAGTGGGTCATGGTTCCGTTTATCCCGAAACAATCTCACTAAGAGATGGTTTCCTAACACCGATATGATTGATAAATCGAAACAGTTGTCTATTAGTCCATTTGTTTGCCTTCACCCTTTGATTTAACTTAGAGGTAGATACCATTGTTGCATTTATAGCTGCTTGAATATTGTTCCGAGCTTCTTCGAGATGAACCTGCTGTCGATGATAGACTACTTGCTTAACTAACTCTTCACTGAGTGTATTCATGACTATTTTCGTTCTCAAGTAGACATTCAAGAGGCCTTCTGGTTTTGATCATTTTGCGTATTATAAAATGCATGGAAATGTGCCCTCACTAAAGCATTATCGAAATTTAAACACGTATTCTAGAATGAACGACAGTCTCTTATTGAACTTCCCTAATGATAGCCAGTGGTGATACAGTCTACTTGTATCTATCATTGTGCTGATGCTGAAGATCATCAGGTTACACATTGTCTCCCGTTATGCTTAAACTTTATGATGCTTCGAAGAGGCAGCTAACTGAGTAGAGTTATAGAAAACAGCCTCCATTATCCGTTCGTTGTGTAGGATATTTAAAAACTCACCTAAGTATATTTCAGCTCGACTGAGTTAGATATAAAAACCATCTATGATTATTATTTCAGAAAGTCTAGCTTTCTGAAGGAGATTAGTGAGCTTCCTACAGAACTCAACTTTTACTCACTTCAAGCCCCAAATAGCTGGGGTATATGTAAAAAAGGTAAAGAGGCATCAATGAATGTCCCTATCTTCCAGATTTTTTACCGCACTATTCGGACAGATAGTACATAAGCAATAGTTGGTAGAAATCCATTCAAAAAGTGCCTGTTCCGCTTCCAAACTCGGTGCTATACTTATTCAGGCCAAACAACAAATTACTGTCTGATCCTCAGGCAAATGAAAAGTAAACTGAGTTTGTTTTCCGTACTGTCTAGGTAATCTCAAGTGAATGATTACGATAGGATAAAAATGTGTGTTTCAGAGAAAATATACATTATTGCTGTGAGATTATAGAGTTTTAATTAATGAGGCCTGTTGGTTAATTCGACAGTGTTTGCACACTGAAAGCTTCAACTTGAAGTTTACGATGCAGTTTCAGGAAACCTGGGATAGCACTTGTTGCACTTGTGCGACTTAAGTCCCCAACAGACGACTACATTTTTGAGTACTTTGGATGTCAGGTCAATACTCTTAATTGAAATTTACAATGCGACGTAAGTTATGATATTTCTAGGACCGAGGCTTTCTAACTCCGTTCATCCGTTGTGAGAAGGCAACATTGCAACTAAGTTTAATGTCGGACAAAAACACCTTAGTACCATCACAGACCTGAGCTGTAGGCAGTACGACTTTATCTTCGGACCTTGAGATTGCTGCTTACTGTCCTACCGCTCTGCAACCAACCTGATTGGTATGGTAGAATCTAAAAGAACAAGTGTTCCAGTCAATATAGCTCGAATGAGTCATAGTGATAGGTAAGTCCGACCACTACATCAAGGCAGTAGATACGGTCAACATCTGGGTACGATGACATAGTTAGTAGGTAGAAAACGTTATGGTAATTAATGTACCTTAAGAAAAATCGCCTATTCTTGTTTAAAAAAAAACAACAGTTAAGATGTGTCAAGTAAGAAAATATCTAACCTGAAAAGTACTATCATTCTCTTCATAAACCGATTGATTTTGTTCTACAGTGAGTTGATTATCTGATTTTCTTACTAACCAACGTGATAAATCAATTGGTCCAGTTTTAAAAAGATCTTCTGGAAGTAATAATGAATTAGTCTTCTTTTTTAAATTATCAGTTTTTAATGAGTCTACAGATAAAGTAGACATTTTTGTATCAATTGATAAAGTAACATTTTCTGGAATTAACCAAGAATAATTCATTTGATGATTATTGTATTCATTAGTACTGCCAATGTTATTGATAACATTACGATGTAGATTTGTTGATAAACCGGGCATATCTCTTAATTCGGCCTAAATTTAGGCATAAAATAACTATATTAGTCAATATATACAATAATATATGAAACAGTCATTTCAATAAATCAGTCCGTCAGCTATAAACAAAGTAGAATCTAGCAGATATGTGGACACTGATCTATAATCTCATCAACATAGTAATGTGAATACTCACACTCTGCAATTATGGATTGCGGTTATCGTGCGGACTCCAACCAAATAGCTGGTATCTACCAATACGGTCAACGGTCAAAGACTTCACAAATTAACACCATGTTTTGGTTTGACCTCCCATAGCTTACTTCTGCCTAACTTCTACTCAAGTGAAAATGATACTTCAAGGTAAGTGACTGTCGGGAATGAGTAATTTATCCATTAACTACTTCAATCGGTGTAGGATCATAACTTAATCAACTTGATCTTAGCCCAATACTCTGTGACTAACTTAGAATTGCTTATATGATGGTTCTAACAAATGTGAACAATGTTCCGAAGACACCAGTAATCTACAAATGTCTTCAACTTTTAAAAGCAAAGTTTCACCTCTGTCTAATAGAACAGAATGGATTACATAGTAATAGTTTCTAGAAAATATTTCATTTCAAGCCTTAACTTTCATTATATTTGTATTTCTCATCAAGAATATCCAGCTGCGCTACACTAGACATATTCACAGAAGTTAGTTACAGATAACTCTAACCACAAAAAATGATATTTTGTGATGGCTTTACCAATGAAAGTGTGTATAGTCATTCTTTTTTCAAGCCTTCATTGATAAGAACTCTTCTAAAGGTCAAGTGAATATGAAACAATTTCAGATGTCATGCGAATGATCATTAAGCTCACAATTCTAGGATTATTCATATACCACTGCCTACATATATCAGTTTGCTTTTATGTCTATAATATATAATATTATTATAATATAATGATAACTAGGATTCACTCGAACTAGGGCTCAGAAATTCTCAACTAAGTGTAACATTCCACAACAACTAAAGTCATGATGTCAACATCGCTAAAAAGAATGACAATTCAGGATACTTGTGACACTACTATGACTCATTCAGTTCAGTTTATTATTATTTAGAACATTACAAAGTCATTACAACAATTCTGAGTTGTTTAATAATAATACTAGCCTGGGTGATTAATTCATATGACAATTATTAATTAGTCTGATACATTTCCATTCCATGTCAGCGTAGAACTTCCTTTGGATTCATGATCTATTAGAATATATATGTGCAGTGTTTTCAGTGTCCGGATAATTATTACCAGCTGACCTGGCGGTGATCTTGAGTGTTGTTAGAGGTATAAGGATGGCTATCACTTTCCAGTTGCCCACACCGTGAAAGGGCCCTTCTTCTTAAGGCACGTCAAGAGCAAATGGGGTTAACGAAGCGTGGCCGCAGTGCTCCACGGACAATTGTTTAAGACTGATCACACAGCTTTCTCGAGAGAGGCTTTTGTTGTACTAGCTTTATACTTGTTAAGGACTTACTCCTCCCCTCACGGGAGACAGAAACTTGTGAGGTAAGGTGAGGTGTATTCTTTGGCTCGATCTTTTCTAACCCCACCCTACTTTGCTGGAAGGCAGCATCGCTGTCATGCTGGGTGTCTGAGGAATACATTTCTGTACAATCATCAGTACGACTTCGTCCTCAGACTTTAGCTTTGCTGCTTTTAGTTTTACCACAGACCCGACTGGCATGATAAGACTCTAAAGAGATTGTTCTAGCTAGTAAAACTCGACTGCTTCATCATGGTAGACAAGAGAGGTCACCACATCAAAGTAGTAATAATGGTTCCAATTCAATATGATTCAGTTATTCTGTGGCTAGGACTTCCCTGGAAGAGGCAAGGCGAGTGACGATATGAGGATATTTCGAGAGTGAACTCTCCGCACCCTCGACTGTACCAGGGCAATCACTAACAGCAAAGACAACTTTAGACGATGGGCTGTTTGTAAGGGTCAGTCCAGTTGGTCTGTTGCCCGGCCCAACAACTTCGTTCAGATTGCTCAGCCCTCTACGTCCGATGACGACTGATTCACCCAAAAAGGGGAACTCCGTGATTAACTCCAACTTATAAATACAAACAATATACCAAACGCAGAGGACTTATTCCTGGCTCTTTTTAATGATGATGGCGAACTAACAGGGTTACTTGGAAAGATTTTGGAAATTGAGAGTTCCATAATTTTAGGATGAAACAATCGTGGTCCCCATTTTTAAAAAGGGCTCACGTAACCAATGTAACAACTATCTGCGACAAGTGTACTCTACATTACTTCCGAATTATTCACTTCTGTCATGATTCGCAGACTTCCCAAAACGCGTGAAAGGCTGACTCGCGATGAGCTGGTTGATTATCGAACAGGTCGAGAATGTATTGAACACATTTTGACCCTCCGCCAAATGTTAACACACCGTCACATTTATTGCAGGCCAATAGTTGTTGTGTTTCTTGACATTAGGGCCGCCTTCGATTCGTTGGATAGAACTGTGCTCTGGAATTGTCTGTTGGAAAAGGATGTGCCTGAGACGTTTATCGTCATCTTACAAACTCTGTATACAAACACCTCATGTAGAGTGAAGGTATACAACTGCCTTCCTCCATTGTTCTAATCTACCAGTGGGATTAGGCAGGGTTGTTGTTTCATTTTTCCTCTTCAACTTTGCTATCGATGACACTCTGGAAACAGCTTTGAAAGAAGTGAGTGGTAGCGGTGTAGAGTTGTAACCTGGAGAAAACCGTTTTAACCTAGAGTACGCGGATGATATTGTTTGTGTAAGTTCGTGTATCTGGGTAGTTGTATGAGCACTGGTGGTGGTGTGTCAGATGAGGCCAATCTACGCACAATGAAAGCCGGATTGATTTATGCCGAATTGGGCCATGTTTGGTGCCGTCGTAGCGTGACTCTGGCTGTAAAAGGTCGGGTTTACAACTCCTCGGTGAGAGGTTCTGCTCTATACTTGTGAAATCTGGTCTCTCCAATCGGAGGATGTTCGGCGTCTCTCTATGTTCAATCACCATTGTCTCCTAGGAATCACAGACATGGGTGGGAACATCATGTTAGTAATGCTGAGGCTCAGAAGTGTATTTTTGGATGCAGTGATAACGATTTAGTTGGTGTCACCAACTTGAAACATCGGTTACGATGTCTTGATTATGTTTTACGAATGCCATCCTAGCGGCTTCCATATCGTGCATTATTTACCATCTCTGAGACCGGTTGAAAAAAGCGAAGAAATGGTCAGTTTATGACACGGTGTCGTGGGATGAAAGACAGCCGCATAAGATTGGTTTCAGTCAGTCTATTCCGAATTCCTGGTTAGAATTCAAGAGATAACGCAAATCAGTGGCTTCAAACTTTATCATATATGGCACAGAAGAGAAGCCAATGGTGACTTTCCTACGGTTTCTTATGAAAACTTTTATATAGGTTTGATGACTTCTATTAGTAGGAATGAAATCCTCCTGTTTGTGTCTCCAACTGAACTGTATCACCTACTTTGTAATTCACAAGTGATACTAAGTCATACATTTTCACCTTATTAGATCTCTTTTTTCCATTTTCTTCCCAACGATACTTTTATTTGTGTATCACACATCTATTTTTGGTGCCATTTTATACTAAATTTTACCATCATCATCAATTCCTGTTACCCCAAGTGGAGCATAGGCCGCCCACCAGCATTCTCCAACCAACTCTGTCCTGGGTTTCCCTTTCCAGCTCTTCCCAAGTGCTCGTCATTCTCTTCATGTCTGTCTCCAATTCCAACAGTAATGTGCTCTTGAGTCTTCCTCTTTTCCTTTGGCCTTTAAGATTCTAAGTTCATACTTGTCTTGTGATACAGTTTGATGGTTTCATCAATCTGTGTTCAATCCACCTCCAGCGTCTTTTCTTAATTTCTTCCTCGGCTGGAAGTTGATTAGTTCTCTGTCACAGAAGGCTGTTGTTGATAGTATCTGGCCAACGAATCTGAAGATAAATTTTATGCTTCAATACTAATAATATTAACATTAAATGAATAGAAGAATGACCAAGTGTTGGGTAAAACATACTTAGTGAACAATATTAACAACAGTTAAGATAATCTTAGCTATTTCTTGGCTCGTATAGAATACTAAATAGAACAATACCATCTAAAGACAACAGAACGAAATATAAACACTACAAAGGAACAAATAAACAAACAAACAAATTACCGGATCACAGAATAACCAATCTTTTAAACTGGAAATATTTTGAGATGAATTAGTTAAAACGTCGAAACTATCCGAAATAGATTTATCTACACAAAAACAAAGAAATAAAACAAATTAAATATTTAACACTGAAACTGACTAATTAGTTTCAGTTCATTAAAAATGTACAACATAGATTTGGGCACATTAGTTCAAGTAGCTACACCATATCAACACAGAAAGCTTAGCGTCCATATGAAGATAAATGGTAAGTGAACCTGTACCATTGCGAACGATTCTAAATCATGTCACCAACCAACATGTCCAAATAGCGTATATATCAGACTGACAGCCAACAAATTCATGAATAGATATCGTGTTACGGTTTAGCCGCCTCTAGTTTCCATTCACCGTACTTTCTAGCAATGATATTTTAAAAAAACCTGTAATCAAATGTTAGTACTGTTAGAAAATCCATTTTTACATTGATAGATGGATATCTCGTCTACGTTACAGATGGTATATGCTGGCGAAGCTAAACAAATTTTCTGAATCAGTACCAAGATTTCGACAGATCTTCAGTTTTATTATTTTTTTAAACATATTCTAACATTCCTTGAGTTATACCCTGATATTTATCTTGTTACTTTGACTGAGTTGTGATGTGGTACGGCAAATTGAACTACAGAGAACATATATACTAGACAATACTTTATGACTTAGGACTATAAAGAGTTTGCGGAGATTGTTGATTTTTGTGATTTATATCACAGATTGACTGTAGCCAGACACCTATTGAAAGCCAAAAAACACTGGACAACTGTATCATCTTAATATGAAACCCACAAGATCTTCAGACTTTGCAGCGGGTAAAAACCGACTAAAGTTATAAATATAAATTATTGGATGCCAATACAATGATCTGGGGTTTAAGCGCTCACCACAAAGCCTTGAGGTATAGGATTTGTGGGACACGACTTGAAATTAACCTATATTTAGTAATAGATTACTAACATTTCATAAGTACCTATGCTAGTTGATACCCGTCTTAACTATCTTCGTTTGTATGTATCAAAATAATGTACCACACTGTAACTTTGGGCTTGGCGTTGTACGCTTGTACGCTTATCTGCTAATAAAACTGGTCCGTGTTCTTGATCATGTTGCAGTTGTGAAATTATTGATTAATTTCAATTATTTCCACGTTACAGTTCCATTAGCGGAATTACCCAATTCATCATTAACTATGATATTCCGCAACCTAGAAATCTTGGTCATAAAATCCTTGTTTTTTTTCATCGTTTAGGTATCAAAAATCCACTATATCATTGTATACTCAATTTCTGGTAGTTCACCGTGTATTGATGAGTTTTATTGGTCACCGAAGATTAGTTCATTAGCGAAGTCGTAGAAAGGAACTGCCGGGGAGTCTCATATTATAACAAAACATATCTTGTGATCCCTGGTTCCCAACAATTATCTAGTTATGGTTAGTTTGTGATGCAAATGTCAAAATTTAAATGTTCAACAAAATACATTACACACCTGAATATTTTCCAAAACAGAAAGTCATATGGAAGTTAGAATGAAACTGGACTTGAGCATGGAAACCCTTACTAGTACTTACAAAATTCAAACCAGCAAAATACATCAGAAAGAGAGTCATAGATAAACTCAAAACTAAAAAACATCCCTAACAAAACTAATGAATTCTAAACAACATACTCGAGTAATCAGAGGACTTTAAAGTATTATTGTATCTATGTACTTCTCTATGATAAGACGCAGGTTCTGTAAGGTGTTGTTGGCCGTCACGTAGTTCAAGCCAAGTACGTACTATTGTAGAGTCTGGTCGATAACGTGGCACGCGTACAGCAGAATGTGGAGTATTGAAATCGAGATTATATTGTTGTACTGATCCTTTTTCCTAGAAGAAAACAGAAATCTGTAAATTAGAAGGAGGAGAGTGTTTATCAGCCAGGAAAGGTTAAAAATTTGAAAAATAGTCCTTCATCAAGTAGTTAGCTTCACTTTAAGTGGTCAGGAGAAAACTAAGAGTATAATATGAATAGCAACAGTAACTCAAAAGTAGATTAACAAAATATCTACGCAATGACTATGAGCAGTGGCGGGCAACATAAACAAAAGCGATTAAAAAGGCCAAGGTGATAGATAATAATAGACAACTGTTCCGACTAATCAAGTAAACCGGTATTAGAAAGCCATATGTTAGTGAGGACATTTTGGAAAAAACTGAGTTTCAATAAGCTCTCAGTTTAGATCAGACCTATAAGAGGAACACTCATGAACAGTTTAAGTGGCCTCCACTTACCCTTTAGTTACCAATTACCGCTAAACAACTTGACGATAAACTGACTAATCACTACAAACTGTTAGCAAGGTTGAAAAGGGTATATGCAATTCGTAGTGATGGAAACCAGTAGGATCTGACGGATCGTTTCCAGATAGTGGTCCAGTATCAGCAGGCAGGTTAACTGGAAGTAATTTCATCTACTCCATAAACGTAGAAGTCTACTAAATCTTAAGTTCTATTATATTTTCTCATATATAGCTTGGAACTCCCTCTTGTTAGACAATGTTCTGGTACTTATCTTGTTAATTTGATCTCATCGTGCTAACGTGCACGAATATGTCAGACTCTATGAAGAGTTTACGAACGACTGCTTGGTGAAAGATGATGTTGAACTAGTAAGAGGCATTTGAGCATTTATTGTTTTTCAATTGATCATGCCGTGAAAGGACATTTTTTTAAGAGTACTAACGATAAAACCGGACTAGTTTCGATCTTCATGACCTGCGCTAACACAAAGCCAATGGAACAACTGCTTGAAGTTGATTACATACAACATTTTTATGAGTTACTGAAGTGTTAACTCCATACTCCAGAGATGGGAATATATATAGCAAGGTGAAGTGAGTTGTTATTACAGCCAACTTTTTCTAACATCTTCCGTCGTAAGAAAATAACACCGTTACAGATGCTAGTTGTGTGGAAAAAACACTTCAGTACAGTTGGCAGCGCAACATAAAATTTTCTACTTTCAGACATACCACTCATCAAGTAACCTGCATAGATTAGTAGGTAGCAGGTAAGGTCGGGTTAAACCGTAATGAGTATTTTTGATCTATTGTCCATTAGATTTTGCAGCGAAACTCAAATTTATGTAACGAGTTGTGATTTGCACTAATTATTATGGGATGAGTACAAATAGTAACAGGTTGTTGTTGTTGTTGAATTCTCAATAGGTAGAGAAGAGCTTCAACTTTCGAACAAGTATCTGATAATAAAATGATTAAACCACTAGACAATAAAAGCTTTACGTGCGATGAAACCATAATGACTATTCCTGCATACTACAGACAGTAAAGTAGAAGTAGGTTGGAGGAATGCAAGGATGCTAAACCAATGGCATTTTATTTATTAGATTTTTGATTACATAATTTCGGAGAACTGCAAGCTATCAGACTATGATTATTATGTCAAAACGACAGTGGCTCAGCAGTCACTCTTTATATGTGAAAGCCGGTGATATTCTCCGGTTGGTTACCTAAAACTAAGGTAGATTAGGCAACTAAGTGGTTTAGAGTTTCATCATATATAGCTCAAAACAGATCTCAGTGATTATTCTGTTTAAGTTCCCAATTAAAGTGAAGTTTCTATTAACTTCCCATTCATTTGTTATATTTATCACTTAAAAACAGTGTTTCACATGTTCAGATTTTCGTGACAGTAGACGTTATTTGTTATGTTTGGTGATTAAGGATGAATAACTAACTTTCAGAACTATATTTTAGAAGATTTTCAGTTGCTTGAATTGGGTCTAAAGTAAACATTTTAATTCTTGTCATTATTCTGTTCCTCGTGCTCTCTATTCTCCCGTTTTGTACATTAACGGTTACAATGTCATTTCTCATCTATGTATTACAATTAATTATTATGCATACGCTACCTCAGTTCACTACCACTGTCTCCCTTGTTTTGTATTGATGTAAATTTCCTAATTGGCTGGCACGCATAGAAGATGTATTAGAAGTGCAAATAGTAGAAACCAGAGAAGGAGAACGTGTTTGATCGTAAACAAGGTGATCTTGAGTGCTATTAGAGGTATGAGGGCGACTATCACTTCCCGGTTGCCCACACCGTGGAAGGGTCATTCTTGAGGAACCTGAAAAAAAAATGGATTAGGGGAGGTCCTGATAACCTGAAAGTGTGGCCGCAGTGCCCAGGGAACAACTGTTTGAGATCGATCACCTTTATTAGTTGTTGTTCCGATTGTCAGAAGGGGCATCGGCCTCATGGCTTCCGAAGGAACTCGGCTTTCACCATGAGGCGTCATATCAGGCCTTCCAACTCCCAGGGCAGAGTTAATATGGTTATAGAGGTTTTTATTGGGAAGCGAATTCTTAGCAAGGTTGTTGTTTTACGGGATGGGATTGCTAGCCCCATGCCCAACCCTCCTCCTTTATCCGGGCTTGGGACCGGCAGCAACCCTAGGAGGGCTCCAGGCGGAGTTCATTGGCTGGTTGCGTGGTCTGGCCAGTGTATAAATAAAAAGGAATGTCTGGAATATAATACAAAGCCTAGGCTTCTGAATTCATCATAATTTTCATTTTATTTAATTATATTTTTTAAAACCTTATCTTCGATCTCTAACCCTCTCCATCAACATTAACTCTGTTACTACCTCCACTATACTGAGATTTGGCCCGACAATTTAATCTCTATCTGCTAAATAGGGCATGGCAACTTGAACTGGTGTACACACGTGCCAATTTCTACGTTGTAACTGACTGAGTGACCTAACATAGATATAATTAAATAAGTTTCTTTACAACAATTTTAAGCTTAATTAAAATTTAATAAAAATAAGACAAAATCACAGAATCACTCACAGATAATCTATTCAACCAAAAATAGTTATTTTGTGAAGCGATACTTGTCTCCTCTTCCGTCTCTCCTACACTATCCTCCTCTTCTTTCATAGTGTTCATATCACTAATAGAGTCCAATGAATACTTTCTTTTGCATTTGTGCTCCGTTGATGATAACCATTGTTTCAAAGTTGGATCATTGCATGGACATGAAGGTGTAGTTTTAACACGATTGAATACAGATGAATGTGTAGAACTCCCAATCCTCATTTCTTCCTCCTCTTCGAATGCTTGTGGTAAACATACTGAGGGTTTATTCGGATCAGCAAAATGACCAGGATACCTAGAAGCAAGACGACCGAATGTTGACAATGCTTCATTTAATTGTGCATTCTCAACACGAAAAGCGACAAATGGGTTCAAGTCGGAAGTTAGGTTGATTGATTCAGCTTGTCGAATATAATCACTAACTTTAGCATCGATTTCATTTCTGGTAACACATGATTGTAGGAGAACACATTTCAAAGACTCAATAGTCTGTTTATTACTATTAAAAGGTAAGAAAAAGATCATATTAGACAGGAGATAAAAACAAAGAACAACCTTTCAATCAGCATAGATTTCTCTTTAGCAATATTGTGCAGTTCAATAAGTAGATTTGATTGACGTTTACTTAGTAGTTCCATTAAATTCTTAAAGTTTGCTCTTATCTCAAATTCAGCATTTAAAACATTTTGATCCAATAGTGGTTTATAGTTAACAAGTCGTTGATGCAGGTGATCCAATCGTTCAACAGCACCTTTTACTCTTTGTTCCATTTAATCTATATCTCTAATAACCTGATAAGAGAAATATAAAATTAACAGTTAATAGTTTGATTAGTAAACTTTAGCCACGACATAAACCCAATCAGTTATAACTTGCGTAAAGCCTAATACAAATATGCATTTCCATACATCAACACGCAATGAAATTAACAAGATGAACACTAAACGAGCCGAAATAATATAGTACTGATGATAGTGACTGTATGTATGTATGTGTATGTATAATCAACATAGAACCTGGCACATGTGTGCACCGGTTCAAGTTGCCATACCTCCATAACACCGCAAGATTAACACCACCACCACGATTAGTATAAGTTACTTCAATAAAATAAAATAATAATAGTAACCGACCGTGCTGCTACCTTGACGTGGTGGTCGGGCTTGCCTATCGTGATGACTCAATCGGGCTATACTGGCTGGAACAATCGTTTCCCAAGGTCCTATTATGCCAGGCAGGTCGGTTGAAGAGCGGTGAGACCAAAAGCAGCAAATATAAGGTCCGAGGACGAAGTCGTACTGCCAGCTGTACAGAGGTGTGACGGCAGTAAGGTGTTTTTTTCGGACAACCAGCATAACAGCGATGCCGCCTTCCCACAAAGGAAGGGCGGGGTTAGAAAAGGGCGACTCTAAAAATGCACACTTCACCTTACTTTACGGATTTTCGTCTCCGGCAGTAAGGCCTCAACAAGCACGGAGCTACAACAAAGAAAGCCTCTCTTAGGAAGGCCGTGTGAGACCGGCCTCAAGCAGTTGTTCCTTGGGCACTGCAGTCACGCTCCCAGGTCTTTCAGACCAACCCTAACCCATTTTGCTTTTCAGGTACATTAAGAAAAACCCTTCCACAGCGTGGGAAACTGGGAAGAGATAACCGCCCTCACACCTCTAACAACACGCAAGATCACCACCATTTTAATCAAACTCCTTCTTCTATTCCTAACATTTGTCCTGCCTCTACCCTTAAGCCTAAATCCCTATCTTCAACTTCCTCCTGTGTCATTAGTGTCAACGATTCCGGCACACGAAATAACGTCCCGAGCATACTAAGACCACGCTCCAAACTCCACATTGGTGCATTCAATGTGCGAACCCTGTGCCGAATAGGGCAACAAGCCTCCCTAGCTAATACATTAAAATCCCGCACCATTGATGTATGTTGTGTCTCCGAAACACGCATACAGGATCCTAGTGTGGTCATTCACTTGACCTCACCTAGTCAGAGTGAACAACCTTCACGATACACTCTTCGTTTATCTGGTGACTCAACAGCAACTTCTCGTGGGCTAGCCAGTGTAGGTATTGCGTTAAGTATGAGAGCAGAACAGGCGCTTCTTGAATGGATTCCTGTCGACAGTCGCCTATGTGCCGTCCGACTAAATGGTTCAGTAAGAACTCGGAAAGATAAGGTCACACTCCGTTGTCTTTTCGTCGTTTCTGCCTACGCTCCCACCGACTGCAGCCTGGATGAACTGAAAGATGAATTTTACAGAAAACTTTCTGAACTTTTTCAAAGGGCCAAACACTCAGATTTGGTAATCTTGGCTGGTGATTTCAACGCCCAAATAGGTAGCTTGAACCAATCTGAAAGACATTTAGGTGGATGCTTCAGTGTTCCAGCTCAGAGAACGGATAACGGCGACCGTTTGCTGCAGCTCTGCTCAGATAATCGGTTATTTCTAGCCAACACGAACTTTAAACACAAGGAGCGACATCGTTTAACATGGCGACCTCCTGGCCCTACTCAACGGTGGACTCAAATAGACCATGTCGCCATTAGTCACAGCTGGAGAGGCTCTATAGAAGATTGCCGATCTTTCTGAAGTACATGTTTGGATTCCTACCACGCTCTAGTGCGAGCACGCATTTGCTTACGTCTTACCGAGAGAAGAAAAACTACCACAGGAAAACCTGTTAGAATTCAGTTCAGCAAATAAAAAACAGCCAAGTGACTGTATATTTAGAATATGGTTCTAAAAGAATACTGAAACTCCAATTCCAAAGGAGGATACAGAGTGAATGCACAATACAGACTAGTTTTTAGTCATGTCATCCAGTCTCCAATTACTGATGGAGGTTATCATGCAGACTCCAACCAGGTAATCAGATCCCATGTAGTTGATATAGACTTGTGCAACAACACAGTATAAACAAGAGAACAACATAAATAAGCTGGATAATGTGTACAAAAATTTGTTCGATAATGATTGTTGTATTAGGCGTTGATCGTAATAGTCTGGCTAAGATGTATTTGTTGTAACGCATGTTTCTTCATGATCCTACCATCTCAAACAGGTCACCTGGAGAGCGGTACGATTAAAGGCAGCAAACTCAAGGTGGAGACTATTGCAAGATGTGACAGTAGTAACAAGTATCTGTAGAGAAGCTATCCTGCTGCAATGGGGAGGTTAGAAATGGTTGGCCTATAAAGTAGCACAGAATGCTTCCCTTAGTGGATTTTCATTTCCGGCAGGAAGGCCTCAAAATTACGAAGTTAATTTCTGAAGAACTACTCAATATAAGGTTGTATCTGCCTGATCTCTAGTCTTTATATTACGCACATAACATGACAACCTCTACGTTGTTTACTAATCAATAACTGAGTACAGTTCTGTGCACCCCACTTTAAATCACTTCGTCCACCCGATGGCTAATAAAACTACTACCCGACTGCCTAAACTAAAGTAGCAGACGGGAGAGTTTGAACCTGGAAAACCACTTTTGATAGATCTACACGAAAAATCACGAAAGACAGTGTGAGCAATCGCAAAAACGTTTTTTGGTACTGCGGTCACAAGTCCAAATCGGCAAAGTCATGCACATAAATCCAATTCGTTTGACAAATTTTGCACGGAGCATCCGTCTCTAATATAATCAGCCAGGAAGTGTCAACTGCCCATAAACTTTTATCTCATACGGTATAATCCGGTCCACTTCATAAATTTCATCATATAGTTACCCTATTTTTTTCTGCATACTCTACTGAGAGTAGCCGCTCAACCTTACAAAATATTTTCGGGGTCTTCTGGAGTCGTACTCCAGAAAGCAGTATTTTATTGTCTGAAACATATCACTAAGAAAGACTCAGGAGTTCTATTCCGACAGTCTCTAAGTCATATAGACAAAACCCAGGAGTAATTAATAACCTGACTTCACCTATCCAGAATGAGAATCAGTAAGATCTATCTTTGGGGTATCTGCCGCTAGTCAAACAGTAACAGGGATGGACCGGACACGAATATGCATCGCTTAACGTTGTCACGCACCACAAAATGAAAATGTGCCAATAAGATTAAAAGTGGAAAAGGACTAAGCATAATATTCAGCAGAAAATAAAGTAAAGATGTATTTAAGCCCGTACGAATGATTAAGAATAAGGTCACTATATAAACCGTGATCAACCCTCGCTACAAATACCACTATGGATCTAAAAGAAGAACTAGTATTCTTGAATTGCGTTCTGACCATAGTCTTATTGAAAAGAAACAGAATAAAAGCTGGTTCCTGTCTATAATCTGTATATAAGGTTCTACTGTTTAGAACTCAAATAAAATGTAAGGTCCTACTGAAGCGAGTACCAAAGTGTATGAAAACTAATAAGACACCCAAAAACCTTGGAATATCGGCTAGACGATACAAATATGCAACTCTAGATAGTCTCTGATGGCAAAAGAGGACCAAAACAATGTGGAGGACATAATCAATTATATTGGGAGTCACTCATAAACTTTCCCACAACTCCAGGAGCAATATTAGATAATAGGTTACCCAAAACTGATGTCAACCAAAAAGGTGCATTAAAGGCACTAAGCCTACCAGATACCAGAAAATTAATAGGGTTAGATGATCTACTCCATCGATTACTGCAACTACACGCAATACATCATGATGCCACGCTTGCAGCGACATTTAGGATGTCACTCAATCTGTTTTACCAAAGCATTCGAAAATGCAAGTCACTCAAATACATGAGGTAGTCAGTCGACTATGAACAACATAGATCCCTATGCATATGTCCACAGGTTTAAGCTGCCATACCAAATGTACCATACATTTTCTGCTGGCAAAGTAAAGTTGGGTAGAGTTGATCGACAAGGAATTAATTGGTTTAATTTATATATACCTTGTGAAACCTTCGATAAGGATCATTACACCAGGCTTCTGTCAATGCTAGAATGTGTGTGAATCTCAGACAGCCTGAACAGGTAGACCAAGGACTTCCTGGTTAGTCGAAGGCAGAACGAGTCAATTCACAAATTCCTTGAGGAAACCAGTTCTGAGTAGGATGATCCAAGGCTATTTGCTAGGCCCATTACTGCACATTTTGTATATCAACCAACTCCTACCCATCATCAAATCTTCAATATTAGTTTATACAGGTTACTTCTAAATATGCTATGAAGTAACAGGAGATGACAATGTACGTGAACTTCCAGCCGACCTTGGTGCACTAGCAAGTTGGTCCAGGTTATGTTTAAGGCCTATCAACGCTACTAAGTATGCTGTGAAAAGTGACCACAACAACCATATTGGTAAAAGTTTGCTTGGCGTTAGTTACAGCACAAAGTGATCTCTGGGTCATGGTAAGTCATGACATTACGACAAAGGTTTACTCATTACACCGTAGCCAAAGAGTTCGGGACAGTGTGGATATTAAGAACCTTCACTAGATTACATTCAGATGTTCGGTGTAGAATAAGCAGCCTCAGTAAGGTCTTAACAAGAACCTTCGGTGCACTCCAGTATCTCTTGTCTAAAGGGTGTCTGAACTCCTATAAAGAATGAAAGGGATCTGCAGGACATGACTTAGTTTATTGTTTGTTATTCGTTTTATTGGTTATTTGTAATACGACAGAATTGATAGACTGAAAACTTCTTAGGGATGGCGTCTGAGGCATAATGATGGCTCCAAAACCTGTATCGTTCAGGAATCTTGTACATGAGACCCTATCCAACAAGTCCAAGAGGCAGTTGGTTTTAGTACCACTGATGGATGACCAAGTCACATTGCCAGGAGCTAATAAAAGAAGCAACAGCAATTATACTGACGCTCCAACCAACAATTAAGCCGATGATCATCTCTGAGTGTCATTAGTTCCTGAATAAACGACACTGATATTTAATAATCACTGGTGATTGACATGAACTTCGACCATGTCAGACTTTCAACTACAAAGACAGGATACAATACTAAAATACGATTTGACCATTTCAAAAGAGACTAGGCAAATAGAAATAAAAAAACAACTGATTTAATTAACACACATCCCTGAATATCTTGATACCTGTGTACATAAACTCAAAAGCGATTCAACAGTATATACTATTGGAGGTATTCAAACATGCTCAAGATCATGAAATAAATAAATAATAAGTTCCTTTCGATGCATAGAGAAAGATTATGAAACTTGCTAGAAGAAACGCGACAACCGTAAAGCGCGCTTTACAGAGACAATGACTAATGTTGATTAGAACTTAAGATTTGTGTTTTAAGGATCAGAGGGCTAAAATCCCATGTTCATCCAGTCTTGCAAAGTTTTTATGAATCTATCAAATTGACAGATACTGTTTACGGTAGTTGATTCTGAAAGTTGGTTATCTGTCGGAAGACCTGCATGGTATAGGGATTTTATTCGTTTTTAGTATTCAAATTTATCTTTCGTATCATTCGCATTGTTCTGACCCTATTTGAGGAGGGTAAAATGATTAATCATGAATGAATCAGCTTCTTACTGTTTCGTACTTCATGATTATCAATTTCTGGAAATACAGAGTAGTATTATAATTTCCCAAGCCGTGGTATCTGGTGCGCCACACAGCTAACTCTTTCCAGGAAACTAGGGTCACCTTTTAAACAAACAATGCTGGGTTGTACACAGTGTTCTGTTTAGATCTTATTTAAACTGTACATTCCACGATGAACATCGGAATTTAACTTGGTTTGGGTTTGAAGTACGCCTCGTATATCACCAAGTTACGCTGGTCGTATAACCATAGTAGTGTAGCGGTAAATAATCCCCAAAATAAATAGTTACATTGGCCCTCGACATTGATGCTGACCATGTTGGTTTTGGCTGACACAACTAGTCGAAGGTGCTCGGTCACACATCACCACCAGATCACGTCACGGGGGGCATTGTGGGTAGCATCTCTCTCTCTAGTCTGCCAACCTAAACGTTGCTATCCCATTGACGCTCTATTCACGATCAAATATAACTTCTCTTCCATCCTTCTTCGCTTTCCGATTTATTCTCATTAGCAAGAGTGGGTTCAATAGTTAGAAGTTGTTCTGCTAATACCACAAACGTAATCTGGTCATATATTGGGTGCACTTCAGTAGCTTCTAATGAATAGACTTGCGCGGACAAACATTTCAGAAGGCAGCGATGAATGCAGAAGAGGGTGAAGTGCACCCAGTATATGACCAAGTTACGTTTGGATTATTACCAGAGCAACTTCTAACGATTGAACCCACTCTTACGAATGAGAAGAAATCAGAAGGCAATGAAGGGTGGAAGAGAAGTTATATTTGATCGTGAATGGAGCGGCAATGGGATAGCAACGTCTAGGCTGGCAAACTAATCCCCAAAATAAATAGCTACATAGGTTTCGATATTGATGCTGACCATATTTGTTTTAGGGATTATTTACCGCTACAAGGGTATATTTGGTTATGAGTAGGGCGTAAACGAGATAGCAACATCAATGCTGGATGACTAGAGGATGAGTTGCATCCCACGTGGCGTCGTGTTGTGATTTGGTGGTGATGCATGACTGAGCGCTATCGGTTGGTCATGCCTACTAAGACAAACATGGTCAGCATCAATGACGAAAGCTTATGCAATTACTTGTTAAGGAAATTATTTACCGCTGCGCCGTTCTAAACTTATCGGCTCTTTTGTTGATGTCTCGTTAATATCTTTTAAAGATGTTCACACGGCTGAAAACCTTGCAAAAACTTTGTTAAAGCCAGGTGTTTTAAATAAAAGGTTTGGCTCCTGTTATAATGAAACGTTGGAGGGTACTTATCAGCAAGGCAAAGTGTTGACAAGAAGAGACTTATCTTGGATTCGTTACCGACAGAAAGTACTTTAAGGCTAGGGTATAGTGTAATTGATGGTACATTGGGTTTTTTATTTGAAGGAACTGGAAAAACAATAATCCGTAAAGGTGTGTTGCCTCACTCGTCTACACTTCTCGACTCATTAATATTTGTGACACAATTTATTGAATGTGCTAATCTGATATGTGGCAGCCGAGGTAGCTCTAGATATAACACTGTTCATTGCATTTTTCACTGTTATACGTATGCACAGTGTGAGATTGAACTTAAGTTGAAGGTTACTCTCGACTGGCGTTTGTCTCGATTCAGTGATTGCTGGATTTACAGTGCCCAAATATAATTTTCGTAAATTTCTCGTTACTGAATTCTGATATATACACTTACACACTTGTTTGTGTATGTGTATTAGTCAATTAAAAATATAGTGGTTTAAAGATAATTTGCATTCATATTACTACTGAACAAGGTATTATCATAATCCAGTATTAACAAGCATTAATGATTTACATTCTTGACAGTCAATCAAACACATAGCCCACCTTAAATAACATATTGCTTGTCTGTAAACTTAACACAAACTGTAGTCAATCAGGATTTTACTAAAGTTACTTTAACAGACGTGTAAAACTATTTGGGTCAAGGCAATCCCTTAGGTAATGCTTTAGGCGATGTGTAGGTAAGGTGGACGCATAGTATTGATGCGGCAGTTGAAATAACCGTTTCCGAATCTCTCAGGCTAATACGATGCTTCTTAAAATGAACGCAGCACTGTAGTATATGTCCACTATATGTTAAGGGACTAAATATTAGTGAAAATGACGGTCAGAAAGTCGAGGTTCAAATTGAATAATATCCTACGCTTATAATTACATGCTGCTACTCTGACAATTCTTCTGTTTACAGTGCTCACGTAGGAGTTCAAATGACCTGGAAATAAGGCAACGTTTTGCATGGACTCTAAGACAGTCATATATAATTGGAGTATGGAGTAGTATTTTTTAGAATTTCGAGTAGTAGTTGACTAAACAGATCAAGCAATAATCAAGAAGACACAAAACACAGGAGAAGGTAATGTGTATTTTGGATTCAATAAGCGCACACACCATAGTACAATACTACCACTGTTTCATACAAACACCACAGTAAGGTATGCCAGCTCTATTTTAAACAGAGCGTCGCGCATTAAGGAAGTAATACATAAGAATCGATGGTGATAAGCCTTCTTATGTAACACCCAACTCCCATTTAATGCCTGACAAGTTATCTTGGCAGCCAAACAGAAGCATACATCGGTAGTGGGTTCTACCCCCCACAACCACCACCACCCTACACTGAAGCCATATTCTTGCTTGTTGCAAATTTTTGCTCTATTAACAAGCATTAATGATTTACATTCTTGACAGTCAATCAAACACATAGCCCACCTTAAATAACATATTGCTTGTCTGTAAACTTAACACAAACTGTAGTCAATCAGGATTTTACTAAAGTTACTTTAACAGACGTGTAAAACTATTTGGGTCAAGGCAATCCCTTAGGTAATGCTTTAGGCGATGTGTAGGTAAGGTGGACGCATAGTATTGATGCGGCAGTTGAAATAACCGTTTCCGAATCTCTCAGGCTAATACGATGCTTCTTAAAATGAACGCAGCACTGTAGTATATGTCCACTATATGTTAAGGGACTAAATATTAGTGAAAATGACGGTCAGAAAGTCGAGGTTCAAATTGAATAATATCCTACGCTTATAATTACATGCTGCTACTCTGACAATTCTTCTGTTTACAGTGCTCACGTAGGAGTTCAAATGACCTGGAAATAAGGCAACGTTTTGCATGGACTCTAAGACAGTCATATATAATTGGAGTATGGAGTAGTATTTTTTAGAATTTCGAGTAGTAGTTGACTAAACAGATCAAGCAATAATCAAGAAGACACAAAACACAGGAGAAGGTAATGTGTATTTTGGATTCAATAAGCGCACACACCATAGTACAATACTACCACTGTTTCATACAAACACCACAGTAAGGTATGCCAGCTCTATTTTAAACAGAGCGTCGCGCATTAAGGAAGTAATACATAAGAATCGATGGTGATAAGCCTTCTTATGTAACACCCAACTCCCATTTAATGCCTGACAAGTTATCTTGGCAGCCAAACAGAAGCATACATCGGTAGTGGGTTCTACCCCCCACAACCACCACCACCCTACACTGAAGCACATATTCTTGCTTGTTGCAAATTTTTGCTCGCCATTTTGTATTATTGCGAAGTTTGCATTTCCAGCTTATAAAAATGCTGCTATGTGTATTTAAAATACTGACTGTATCTTTGCACTTAATAGTATGCAATTTATGGTGTTTTGTGATGTGCCGGACACAAAAAATGATTGATTATCTTCGAGAACTGTTTTTCTTAAGTTTATGTCATTGTTTTTGGTTGTATTCATGGTGAACACATTATTTCTATTATTATTCAGTCTTTCCTGCTTTATCCTACCATACGATACTATAACCGTTAGTGCATCATTCTCATTTATAAACTATAGTTAGTTAATTGTGCATACGTGCCCCAATTCACATTTACTGTTACTCTTATTTTGTATTAATGTTATTTTCCTAATTGGTTGACTGTGAGGTCAGGTTTTATGTATAGATGAAGGAACGAGCAGTGTATAATATGATACTAACTGGTTGATCTATAGGCTTGTGTTCTTCTGTAACCGGCTTGGGACCGAGTAGGCATGGGGCAAACGCGTAGTGATCGACTAGGCGCCCTATTCGCGTCCGACATTTCAACGGCATTTTTGCAATAACACCTTATCACAGAGTCAAGATAGGTTTCAACTTTTTGTTACTTCAAAATGTCTCCAGCCATAAAATGCGAATCTGTTTGTTTGGAGTGATATATCTTGATTTCGAATAACTATTCAAATATCTCGTTTATCAAAACATCAGCTTTTTTCTGTACATAATATTAATGCCGGTGTGGAGTTTCTATATGTTTAAAGTTTTCCAAAGGGGCTTATTTGAAGCTTCTGATTTAAGAACTTTCGGAAAATACGAACAATCACGTGTACCTTGTTGCTATTCTCGTTTAGTAAGGACTATTATATGACTGCGCTATCAAGCTGTACGTAGTAGTCATCTAGTTGCAGGCCTATAACTAGAATAAACAGGGGAACCAATCGTTTTTAATGTGAACCTAACTCGATATTTGCTACTACTGTGACTTGTTATAATATAGTTTCTTACCTTTCATCCATCAGTTAATTAAGGAAAACGTACATACGGGTTTTTTTCTCTCTGAGAAATACTGAAGTACACACTTCTCATAAACATGTAAGCTAGTCTTCTTGTAAAGTTAGCATTACCCCAGACATAAATAGATAATACTTCCATTTTTTATTTAAACTGATAATGGAAAATGGACAGCAAATTTCTTTTCCAACCCCCCACTTCAAGATACATACTACACACCAATTAACTTCCACTATATTAACATTGACTTGTCTATTCAATACACTATTTACACACATCATACCTACTTGACTTTGCTTCTTATACACCCACAGAAATGCAAGGTATGTATTGTCGAATCAGCCAAGCTGATTTACTACGAATGAGCGGCTACCAGAACTCAGAATACTATTGCAGTTCTCTTGCCGACCAAGCGCCTCTATTTAACCAAGTAACGACTTCGACTATCATCTTCACAACCCAGACGGAATAACAACAAGTCATGGAAAAACAATTAATTATTTAATTAATATTAGCCTTATTGAATAACATATTTAGTACAATATGAATTTCCAACATGCATTGTCTTCAACTTCATGTCGTAAGAATACACCAGTGATCTAAAATAATGCAATAAATTTACAAAATACCTAGGAATGTACGTCTTAATAGTACTGACTCTAACAGTCACCCGAACGTTCGCTTAATCGTTATAGAACCATTAGCTGCTAACATTGGAACTTGATTAAATTAAATAAAAACAGAGGAAACTGATAGTAAAAATATATGACAGGTTTTTCCAAGCTTACGATAATTTAATATTATGCAACCTGTGGGAATTTTATGATGTAGTTCTAGCTAGAGTAGGGTATAGGAAAAAACAAACACCATACTAGATATGTTTACGCTCAGTTTACGAATGCACCAGATATTATTTCGGTTCACTAACCAATTTAACTCAATACGAATACAGTATTTACTACTGAATAGTTCTTTGGTAAAGAAAAACAACCATATTGAAGATGTGGAGATTTTCATGATAAACAAATGAATCATAGTTTTGTAGCGCAGCTGTTAAGTCCACTTGAAAGATCTGCGGAAGAGATTATGTAAGGTGTGTACAATGTAGTATAAAATAACGGTAGTAACTGACTAAACCACGAAACTATTATAGCTTCATGAATGGGTCAGGCTAACTTTTGCCTATCATGTAATCAAGCGTCGACGATATTGATATAATTCTGTATGAGTTTAAAATGTGTCCCAGGAACCGTAATGAGTGTCTGACAAATCCACATTTATCTGAGCTAATTAGGACACAGTATTTCTTCGTAAGTTAAGATAATTATTAAGGTTGTAGTGAATGTCCCCATGGTATATCATCATAATAGTCATATACATACATACTGTGTCTATAAATCCATGGACAGCACTTTTCAATTCAAAATATATTCTAAGGAATTCATATATTCCGAAAGATAGCACGATTGCCTTCGTAGAAATATCCTCGGGTTTCACGAAACAGTGATATTAAGCTTGTACAAAGTTGACTTGATTAAAAGTCTTCCCGTCGGACATGTTGATGGAAACCGAGTACCTGTCAGGAAATGCATTTATTAACATTGCCCTGTTCGGTAATATACAAGACTATCAATATCTTTGTCCTAGAGCACCTGATTGATTGAGGTCATGTTGCTCCACCAGAGTCCTCCTTCACTGTTAATTATTCAGTCAAAAAAATAACATAAATGGAATACAAATCAATAAGTTGTGCATTGTAGAGGCTTTATTGATTCAAATTTTCAAGCTTGCAATGTGTACAATGTACTTCGCTCAATCCCTTATTCTACCGCGGCCACAACACCTTCCCATTTCTCAATAGTTGACGATTTTGCTCCACCCTTCTTCTCTTCTTTATAACTACTGTTAAGTGGTTAGTACATCAATAAATATTGTTCTTCATGCTCAATAGTGTGCCATCCATTTTTACTAACAATTTGCACGTTACGTAACTCCACCTTCATAGTTTATTATCTTCAAATAATTCTGCTTATTTTATGAACTGTTTGTAATTGTTGTTTCCAAGCCAAATTTGCTGCGATACCAGTTTCTTCGTCACACACATCGAACTAATTGGGTGTTGTATATATTGTTGAATGCAAGTTTGATATCATGATTTGGTCTGAATTAGACAACAATTGATCATCAAGAAGTACTGGATAACTCCAAACGGTTGATATTTCTAATTTAGTCAATTCGTGAAATGTTTTTCTCCACTTCTCCACAATCCCCAATTACAATAATTATCAGCTTACTAGTGACTAACCTCTCGAGGTGATCCCTGGAGTTCTGGTAAGTAGACGTAACCAGCGGGGTTCAACCTTTTCGGGTGTGAAGAAGCTACCGATTGACGACAATGGATAAGATCGCGCAACCGTAACGCAAATTGATTGAACTAGAGATATCAACCGTTAGGAGACGACCCAATTGTCTATTAGTGAAGGCACTCGCTGAGGAGCCATCAGGTCCTGGGTTTGATCTGTGACGGGGTAGTTGATGTGCACTTCTGAAGAATTCCATAGCAGGACGAAACAGCTAACCAGTACATCTTGATGATTAATGGTTGGTCTAATTTAAACCAAATCATGATATCAAATTTACAATCAACAATCAAATAAAGCAAATAATCTGGGGTGATTTCGACATGATTTATGTATGGCTTACCATAGGTCACCTTGATTTCTAAGGTTGGTTGCAATAAAACCAAACTTAAATGAAATATGTTACAGACGTACAAACCATGATGTAACATCAAGATATTTAATCGTCAACTATTAACATGAGTAGTACACGAAGATGCAGACAACCTAATTAGCATCTGCAGGATTATTATAACTAACGGCTGGAAACTTTGAGTTTGTGTGTCTCATATTTGGGTAAAGAGGAGCAGGTTCATTCATTGTATCTTTATTTATTGAGTTATAACATTCACTTTTTACCTTGACGTTGTCGGCACTTATTCTGGTAATTTAACTTCGTCGTATAAATATCGTACGGAAACTAGAACTGATATACCAGTTGACACTTGTCTAACATAGTGTATATAAAACCTTTGGGAAGCATATTGTTTTGATTTATTACAACTCATGTTATCCAAGATTATAGCCAGGAATGATAGCGACTAATTTTTTGTAGGACAAAATAATTTTCACTATTAGAATATATTTTAATCTTCCTGTCGATTTGTAATAGACTTAAAGTTGACCAGTCTCTGTTGCTATATGTGCGTCCTGAGCGGATATGACAATAGTTCACAAATATTGTTAAAGTTGAATTGTGACTGGCGAGTGAAATCCAAGATGAGTGTTTTATCCTATTTTGGACTCGTCAGCTAGACGAAAGCGTTTCGTGTACCAGTCACAATCCAATTCAAACAGCTATTAGACAGTTCTTACTTCCTATTTAGTAATACGTCAACAGTCCACATGCATAGCATTCAAATTCTTTTTTTCGGATTACTTACTTACTTTCGCCCGTTACTCCTCACTGAGAAGCATAGGCTGGTCACCAGGATTCTCCATTCAACTCTGTCCTCAGCAATCCTTTATAATTGTTTCCAGTTGCTGTTCATCCTTTTAATGTCTGCTTCTAATTCTCGACGCAGCGTTATTTTGGCCTTCCTCTTTTCTGTTTCCCAACAGCATTCCATGTTGATGCTTGCCTTGTGATGCAGTCTGATGGTTTCAACAATGTATGTCCTATCCATTTCCAATGTATTTTCTTAATTTCCTCTTCGGCTGGAATTTGGTTTGTCCTTCCCCATAGTAAGCTGTTGCTGATGGTTTCCGGCCAACGGACATTCAGTATCTTGCATAGGCAGTTGTTTATAAATACTTGTGCCCTTCTGATGATGTTTGCAGTAATTCTCCAAGTTTCAGCTCCATACAGCCAACTCTGTCTTCACGTTCGAATTGAAGAGTCTGACTTTGAGGTTAGTTGATATTTGTTTTGAGTCCCATATATTTTTCAACTGTAGGAGTGCTGCCCTGGCTTTGCCAATCCTTGTCTTTACATCTGCATCGGACCCTCCTTTTTCATCGATGATGCTCCCCAGATATGTGAAAGTGTTCACTTCTTCCAGAGTTTCGCCATCAAGTTGAATTGGGTTGGTGCTCCCTGTGTTGTATTTGAGAATCTTGCTCTTACCCTTATGTATATTCAAGCCTACTGATGCTGAAATTGCTGCTACACTGATTGTCTTCGCCTGCATTTGTTGGTGTGTATGTGCTAAAAGAGCTAGATCATCCGCAAAGTCCAAATCATCGAGTTGCATCCTACTTGTCCATTGAATCCCGTATATTCCCTCAGATGTGGAGGTCTTCATGATCCAGTCAACCACTAGGAGGAAGAGAAAAGTTGAGAGCAGGCAACCTTGTCTGACTGCGGCCCTCACTGGGAATGCATTTGTCAGTTGTCCTCCATGCACAATTTTGCACTGTGTTCCGTCGTAAAAGTTCCGGATGATGTTGACGAGTTTCTCTGGTACGCCGTAGTGTCGAAGAAGTTTCCATAGTGTTCTCCTATCTACACTTTCAAACGCCTTCTCATAATCAATGAAGTTGATGTACAGTGACGATTTCCACTCAAATGATTGTTCAACGATGGTTCGTAGTGTTGTGATTTCGTCTGTGCACGACCTATCCTTACGAAAACCAGCTTGTTGATCTCGAAGTTGAGCCTCCACTGAATCTTTCATTCTGTTCAACAATACTCTGTTAAAGACTTTCCCTGGTATCGACAGTAGCGTGATCCCTCTGTAGTTGTCACATTTGCTCAAATCTCCTTTCTTTGGTATCTTGATAAGATGTCCTTCTTTCCAGTCTGTCGGCAGTTGTTCTTCCTCCCAGATCTTTTTGAATAAAACGTGGAGTATCCTTGATTTCTTCCATCGTTGGTGGAGTGACATCTATCGGGAGATCTGTAGGTGCTGCTTTGATGTCCGGTGGGCTCAGTGGAGCTGGCCTATTTAGAAGTTCCTCAAAGTGTTCTACCCACCTATTCTTTTGTTCTTGAATCTCAGTGTGTCTTGCTTTCTTTGTTGTTGACCGGTCGCTCTGGTTTACCATGTTTATCTGCCAGTTTCTTCGTTGTGTCGTATAGCTGTTTCATATTTCCTTCTCTTGCAGCCTTCTCCGCTGTCGTTGCAAGGCCTTCGATGTATTTCCGTTCGTAGGCTCTAATGCTCTTCTTTACCTGTTTATTTGCTTCTGAGTTTTCAGCTTGAGCCTTGATTTTCTCTGCTCTTGTTCGGCTGTTATTGATTTCTATCTTCTTGTTCCTCATTTGTTGAATTTTGTTCAATGTCTCAGTGGAGATCCATTCCTTATAGTGGTGGATCTTGCGGCCTAGAACCTCCTGACACGTTGACGTTAGGGCTTCTTTAATTCCTTTACAGTTTTCCTCCATAGTGGTTTCTTCTTCTTTCGGCAGATCTTGTAAGGCTTGGAACCTGTTGTTGATAGATATTTTGAATTCATTGAGTTTGTCAGTGTCTCGGAAAAAGGCTGTATTGAACCGTTGTACTGCTGCCACTCCAGTTGTCCACTGCTTCTTTAGCTTCAGTTTTATTTTAGAAACCACCAAGTGGTGGTCTGAAGCTATGTCAGCTCCTCTCATGGTTCATATATCTTCCATTGATCTTCTAAATTTTTTATTGATACATATATGATCGATTTGATTCTCAGTAGTATGATCCGGTGAGACCCATGTAGCCTTGTGTATGCGTTTGTGGGCGAATATTGTACCACCTATAACCAATTGGTTGAAGGCACATAGGTTTGTAAATCTTTCACCATTGTCATTTCTTTCTCCCAGTCCCTGTCATCCAATGATTTCTTCATATACAGTGTTGTCCATTCCGACTTCGGAGTTTAGGTCCCCCATCAGGATTGTCAGATCCTTCCCTCGACACTTTGCTATAATTGATTGCAGTCCATCATAAAACTAATCTTTGTCTTCGTCGTTGCCGTCATTGGTTGGTACATAACATTAGATAATATTCATTGTAATCCCTTTCTTCATTATTTTGAAAGATGTTTTGATGATCCTGGGTCCATGTGGTTCCAGTCCCACAAGTGCATTACGTGCCTCCTTGGACAGCATCAGAGCAACTCCTTGAGTGTGGGGAGCATTTTCCTCCTCGTGGCCGGCGTATAGTAGCATCTCTCCTGAAGCCAATGTTTTCTGTCCAGCTTGAGTCCAATGGGTTTCACTGATTCCGAGTATTGTCAAGCTGTATCTCCTCATTTCTGCAGCTATTTGATTTGTCTTCCCGCTCTCCCACATTGTTCGAACATTCCATGTACCTATAAAAATATTTGCTCTGGTTGTTAGAAGGGGGGCATCGTCCTCATGACTTCCGAAGAATTTCGTCTTTCACCATGAGGCGTCATAAATCCTTCTACAACCCAGGGCAGATTTTAAATGGTTTAGTTTGTTTAATCTGGTTTGCGTTTTTTTAGCAAGTTTGGGTTTTTGCGGGATTGGGATGCTAGCCCCATGTCCATTAAACGATTTCTAAACAAATGTTAATCAATGACTAGAACTATTCATTATAATGTCATTGAAATAATTCATCATAACTATTTCAACTACTAATAACATTCTCAAGTAGTATGACCATATCGCCTATGATAAACAAGTACCATGCATCCTGGTAACAAATATCGATTTATTGCATGTTTCTATGGTATGAAATATTAAAATTCACCATAACCTTACCAACCAACCTATTTCTATTTACATGTTTATAATCATATTGTGTAAAATACACAAGTCACATAGTTTATATAGCAGAAATGTATTTCTTTTACATACTATACTACTAATAGTTATCTGCATTTGCTGCCAAGATTAGTTTCTACATAATGAGTATAATTACATACTCTAACTTAAAGGTAACCAATCAGATTCTGAGAAATAGATTAAGAGTAACTATGCCAACAAACACATACATACACATCTACATACACACATCACTCTACTTAATCAACATCTACATCTACCAATACACTTACTTGTGTCTAAAATAAAATCAATTTCATGCATGATGTTTGCATTTATTGAATAATTCTCATTTAACTAGATATTTTTGGCATATCCAACTATTTGGCTGTGTAATTTGTTGTTGGTTTGTTTGTTTTTTCAGTTCAATAAACAAAATTTCACGCCCCCTCCCCCTCTAAAAGCAAAATGAAATGTAAAAAAAGAGGCGAAATAGAGTAGTCAGTTAGTATTTTCAATTATCTGTTTATCTCATCATAATTTTACACGTGTATACATACGCGAGCACACACACACACACATATCCACACACACAAATAGTATGTATGTGTGTATTCACACATACACTTTTAGCTACCTAATAATACACCTATTAAACTGTACACGTACGCACACGCACACACACACATGAGTACATATTCATGCACAATAAACAAATGTTAGTAGATTTGAGTTGTATTCATCGATTGAAAATTTCCACTAAGTAACTAACTGACTAACTAACTAAGTAACTAATTGATGCGTTAAAACAGTAATTCTAAGTTTTGTTTTCACTTTTTTTTTCTCATTCTCTCTCTCTCCCCCTTCTTTTAAAAATATTTGTTCAATATTGTTTAACTTATAAGTAGATTTTATAGGTATTTTCGTCTAAGAAAGAACGAAAATATTTACAAAACTTAGGCGCCGAGTGTATGTATAAGACATATGAATAGAATGTATTTGTAAATAATCTCAGCGGATGAAATTAAAGGAAAAAAATTCCAACGTTTCACTCGGCAATCTGGTCCGAACTTCTTCAGGGAAATAACCAAGATCAAAAACATTATCGAATATAAATGTAAATATGAGGTCGAATTCGAATTATGAATATTCAATTGTATACAGGGTATGAACATGTTATATGAGGCATTGTAAGTGAAATAATGTTAAAATTGTTGTGGATGAAGAGAGGTGTTCACTTTGTGTGTAATTTCATATTACAATCATTTAAACACATGTACTGTTCTGAGCTATGTTGACGGAGAGGGATAGACAATCTGAAGATAGGCTTGCTATCAAATCCTAGTAGAAGTAAATCAATGTAATGACAATTATGAGACAAAGGCTGGGTGTATATTCGCAAAATGGTAACACGTTGAAACTGTTAACTCAGGAGTAAACAATTCTAAAATAAATCAATAAAATGAATTGCGTTGGAAGTTTGAGTAGTAGATGTTTGAATTCATCTTTTAATCATTAGTTGCCATGGTGCAGCTAACAGTACTCCATCTCGTCGGTTTATATTATTCGGATTTGCCCATATGTGTAGGGCCTCAAATGTTAACCTTTCTTTGTAGGAATTAAAACCTTTTTGAAGGATTTTAATCCCGTCAAAATCGATACTGTGTCGTGATTCTATTGAATGTAATGCTATTACCGACTTATTTTCAAGTTTTCGTATATCGTCAGAAGACTTGGGAATATGTCTCGAACAAAGTATATGTTGCTTCACCTTTACATTCAATTGTCTTGATGTTTCTCCTACGTATATAGCATTGCATTCATTACATTTAATCTCATAGACACAGTTCATCTGTTCCTCTTTTGGTACTCTATCCTTGATATTTACAAGTGCAGAGCCCAGTGTATTGTTTGTTCGAAAGAAAACACGTATGTCATGTTTATTTAAAATTCTTCTAATCTCTTCAGATGTTCCATTTCTGTATGGCACAACCATAGTGTCAATCCATTCTTTCGGTTAGACTTTCAGTTTGCCTTTTTCATTACGTTTCTCTTTAAGTATCTTCTTCACGAAGCTCTTGGGGTAGTTGTTCATCATTAGTGTAGACATTACTAAGTTAAATTCAATTTCTTGGTCTTTATTATCTGTGATTAGTTAATGGATTCTGTTTATCAGATTCCCAACAACTGTCACTTTCGTTGATTTAGCATGAGCTGATTTATAGTTTAGGTATTTTCCAGAATATGTTGGTTTTCGAAAAATGTTAATCTTAATATGGTTATCTTATAAGTAGATTATTATAATTTCAATAGATGTAAATATACATTTAGTATAACAGAGAGAAGTGAATGTGGACAGAAATATGTATTTGTACACACACACACACACACACACACACATGAATAATCATTCTATCTTCATAGTATACAGAAGGATTAGTGAAGTAGTGAATAAATCACTGTTTAAATGTTATTTCATACTGATTCATTAAAGATACTTACTTCTTGTTGAAATTTATCAACCTGGATCTATTGTTTGTTTGTTTTGTTTTTTTTTTTAAATCCAGTTCAGTAGTTATTTTATCATAAATAAGATGCATAAGATGGAAAGGTAATTGATACAAAGGTTTGGATCTACAGAGACTAATTAATGATATGAATAGTATGATGGTAATGGTTATAGTCTGTAGATCTGAATGATCGGGAATAGAATCATACAAGAGAATATTAGTCCTTCCTAGATTATAGATGTCAAGGAAGTTGTAGGCTGATACTTTCAAACTTTATTCCGTTGAATCGAGTTACATTGTTAGCAATTGTTAGTTCGAGAAACGAATAAACAAATTATTTGTGTTACTCTACAAGTCGATATTATTCGGAAGTGCATTTCTATTAATCTTGTATATATATTCATTGGACTATTTCAGATTTTATGTACTCTGATCTACATTAGTGAAATAAATAATCGTTTAATGACGACGTGTCATTATTCTGACTTCGGTTTTGAGGATAATAGTCACTGTCGATACTCGATTAGGACAAAGGATCATATTAGTTTTCCGAACCTTTTAGTAATATCCCAGTCGTTAGAGTTATTAGAAGTTGTGATAATAGGTATACCATATCAACCGTTACCAAACTGAACGAAATCTAAGTCAGACAGGATTTTTGACGACTATCCTCCCTCTTCCTTTCAAGTCACTTATGATCGTTAGTGTATATTTCGTCTTGGCTAGAATTTATTAGTATGATGTAACCTGATTCAACTATAGAGTTAAATTAGGTGTCAACTGTTATTATATCTTAAATATTCAGTCAATTACATCCAAGAGAAAATTTAAGAATTCCTTAAAGGAGTCAATATTCTTGGTTGGAAATAAATTGATATCAGAGACCTAATGGCCTATGTGAGTAGAATATGACTGTATATGAATAACTGAATTCATAAATTTTCCATCCCCTTCCCCCCCCCCACTTCTCCCCACTTCGAGTTGTCAGATATCGAGTCTTAATGATAATTCATCTTTATGAGGATTTGTTATCTGTAAATGATCAACATCTATTAATGTATCTATAGCTTAAGCTTTTATCTACGTTAACAATAAGGAGGAAAACAAATCATAGCAAATTATGTATTGAAGTTGGATTATGACTAGCAAGCGGAATCCAGGACTCGCGTTTTGTCCTATTTGGGACTCATCGGCTGGATGTACCTGTATCCCAATGTTGATGTCCACACTGGGATTCGAACTCAGTCCGCTTCGTGTCAAACGCCACCGCGTTAACCACTAGGCTACTGTGTCCAACTTCAATACATAACTTGTGTAATAACGCTATATCGAGGCAATCTGCTCAGGATGCACATATGGCAACAGAGACTGACCAGTTTCAGTCCATTATAAATCAACGGGAAAATACAAGCTTATCCTAATTATATATCAAAGCAAATAAATTTATCACCACCAAACAAGTAATCACCTGAAATAATTGACAATTGATTAGAATACAGATGTAAATATCAATACTGGATATCAAGTATATCAGTAGAATTGACGATGTCGAATTAGTTGAATGTTTGATTACAGTTGCTAATGATCATGATACTTCGATAATGTTTGGTATCTATTTGACTATTTAAATGAAACAGACCTATATAACTTAGCAACTATCTTCGACCATCACTTTATTACTCTAGTGTTGTGTTGTGCTATCAAAAAAGACCATTGTAATTATTTTAATCGTATGTAAAGCAGATAATGTATTTCTATGATTGTTACGTTCCCCTTGCTCTATCCTCCCGTTTAGCTCATTCATTGTCAATATATCATCTCACATTTATGAACTACAGTTAATTGATTGTCTACACATTACGTCTATTCACTACCACTAGCTCCCTTGTTTCATATTGCTGTTAAATTCCTAATTGGCTGACTGTGTGGTCTAGTTTTATGTATATATAAAGGGATGCTAGAAATGTAATGGGATTTCAATTGGGATGGTCATTTTTGTGGATATTAGTATTTTTACTTGATTGAATAGATCACAGATTGACGTTGACATGGTATCATTGTAAACCAGGGAGCACTGGACAGCTGTCTCGTCTCAGTATGGAACCACTCAGCAGTACGCACCTCAGATTTCGCACCAAGGACTTCAGGTTGACGGCGAACATCTAGCCCTCTAAACCACTGGGTCAGCATCTAGTGGTAGAATTCCCACTTCCATCAATTTGTGATATATAGCTCAACGATCATCCATTATCAACGGTGATAAGTCCCTCACTCCTGGCAAGTGTGAACTCCACCGGTTACGATGAATATCGCCTTCGCAGTTAACCGGAAGCCCTTGATATGGAATCTGAGATGCGAAACGAAACAGCTGTTCACTGCTCCCTGGTTTTAAATGGTACCCTGCCGACATCAATCAAGTAAAAATAATAGGATTTGTCTGGTTGATCCATGGTCTTGTGATTTTTATATTCCCACCTAGGGTTGAGTTGGCATTCAGGCAGACACACAGGACCAGGTAAACACTCTTGTTGGCGTTTGTTATTGCGACTTCGTAGACACAGGCTCATACCAATTATCTTGTTATAGTTCCTTATCATGACGGCTTTTACGACATCATAACACTTAGAAGGTTCCACCCGTTATTATAATAGGCGAAAGATTAAGTGATACAAAATAATTTATTTCAACTAGCTAAAATCAATCAAACTAAATCCATCAAGCGCAGGAAAAGAAAAACCTGCTGTTCAGTCATACTGTAACATGTTTACCAAGATAAGAATGTAAAATAATTGAAATACTATGCCCAATGATTATCAGTGCCTTCGACATATCCAATTGATGAGTACCAAATAGGACGAAACATGTATCGGTGATTACATTTAATTAGTTATTAATACAATAATGTCTATGTATATATTGATTATTTTGTTGGAATTGATCTAGTTCTGTATGAAAAATTACGATCAATAGATAGAAATTAACAGATGCTTTCTAATCATTTCGATAATTGGTATGAATAACTGGAATTCAGTTAAATTGATTCTATTAAGATGGTTACATATGAAATGGAAATTAATCGGTTTTAATTATTCCATGGTGGTGAATTATATTTTAAGAATAAAAATAATCAACTCATTAGTGAGTAACTTCAAAATGTTCCTGAAGCTCTAGTGAGATTGATAGAGTTCAGACTTATCGGGAGTAAGACAGTTATCATTGAAGATAATGGATGATTGTCGCGCTATATATATCACAAATTGATGGAAGTGGGAATTCTACCATTGGATGCCAACCCAGTGGTGCAGATGGTCAGGCGTTCGCGTCAACCTGAAGACTTCAGGGAAGAACATATAGCACGCACTGCGGAGGACGAAACAGATATCCAGTGCTTGTTGATTTTCAATGGTATCCTATCAATATCAATCTGTGCTGAATTCAGTCAACAAAATCAATTTCCATGTCATTATTGTTATTCAATGAGTATTAGGTATTGAACTGATTTTGGTTATGTTGCATTTTCACAGATGGATAGTTTAATTGAACAGCTTTCATAGTCATTCTGCACGACTTCATAGGCTGAGACTCCTAATAGAAGTGATGTGAGAGATGTTTTCCACAAGCGACTAAGAGCTTGTTCTGTCAACTATGAATTCGACTGGTTGTTGTAGTAACTTATCATTCAAGAAGGGGGGGGAATCAAAAAATGACTAAACACGTGTTATTAATAACTAATCAAATCCAAGTTTAACAGAACAAGCTGTTAATGATCATACAAAGAAAACCTCACAAGTCACTTCTGTTATAAGTTTACGTCGACGAAGTCATCCAATTTGATGAGGTAAGCTCAACAACTAAACTATCCAGCTCAGAGAATGCAGTATGACAAAAACCATTCTCTTGAACTGCAAACTGAATCCATAAAATAGAAACATTGAAATCGTCAAGATTCTGTTTGAACTAACAATGCGTATACACGGCCACACCCAGTATACAACTTGATATATTCAGGTTCGTGATAAACACCAAACCGTTAGACAAACGACTTTACGAACTGATTAAACTTAGAAATATGTACCGTTAGATGCTTCCAAACTAGTCGAATTTTTAGACACGAGACCTGAATATCTTGAACTCGATCCCCTGTAAAGGTCAAAGATAAGAAATGCTGAGGAGTCACAAATTGGAATAAACATCTGACTAGTACTAACTTAGGCCGACCTGTGAAATCGAATCCAAATTCAATAGTTTACACATAACCTTCTTAGAATATCATGGTACTTTAGTCTTCTAGTCGTATATGATATGCCGGGCACCTAACGAAGTTTGACTATTTTCGAGAACTGTGCTTTAGAACATTATTTTAATTATTATGACTGTGGACAGTGTAATCATTACATTTCTATGACCGTTATGTTCCCTTTGCCCAGTCCTCTCGTTTAGTATATTTACTCTTAATATATTATTTATTACTATAAACTACAATTACTTAGTTGTGAACAAGTTGTACCCATTCACTGACACTCTTTCCTTTATCCTGTGCCAATGTTAGATTCTTGATTAGTTTGCCGTGTGGTCTGGTTTTATGCATATATAAAAGAATGATTAAAATATAATACGATCTCGCTCTCTCCGTTTTCCGGTTCTCAATTCTGGTCCTTCTATTGTCGGCCTGGGAGAGAGCGGGCTAAGGTCAGTCGCACATTATCAGCTAGGCACACTCCATTGGCGTTCGCATCCACCAACCACGACCCTCTCTTTCTTTCTTCGTCATAACAGTATAATAGTTACTTATTTATGTGATTCGTTACTACATGCACTATGTTTCAGATACCGAGTGATTAAAGTTACTATGATTTCGTGGATTAAGGAGACACCTCGATATTTGCTGATGAACGTAGAACCAGTGACACAACAACAGGTAAGCTAAACTATTTCACAGCTCCCCAGCCCAGCTAACTAGAGGAAGAAGTCAATTGTCAGCAAGAAGCGTTTAATTCCACAGGCAGCCTGGCAGACGGATAACAATCACACATCTTATGCGTACATATGCAAAGAAGAGATCGTCCTTGGAATGTCACAAATAGCGTACTAAAATAAACAACGAACCAATAAAATTTAGCATCTTGCTAAGTGGGAAACACAAACTGAAGGTGTAAAATGAACTTTTTGGAGCGAAAACGAGGGGTTTAAATTTACACATAAATCACAATATAGGTCAATAATAGGAAATAAAGGAATAAGAAGTAAAAGAGAATAATGAAACACATGATTTTGAGGAAATTAAGGAATGACTGCTCCACCATCGTTGTCACTGATTAAGACCGACATCACGGATTTCGACATGTAATCACTGACCATGATTATTGTACATCATCCCTCCTTCCCAACCACGTAGTCTGTATTTGCCAACACAGCCCATATGTACAATCAACGATTATTTGAACTGATGCTATTTTCTGATTTGGTCACTCGTAGTTTACTCCTAACTTCCACCTACACGCGACAGTGTGGGTGGCGATTCGGGATACGCAATACATGTCCCAACTATCTCAGTCGATTAAAGTTAATAACTTCGTCGAATGATGTACCATTTTTGAAAAGTAGTTTATGTTTAACCCTATAATTGCACACGTGGTCATTCAATGATATGTGGACGATGTTTAGGATACACCAATTATTAATGGCATTCAGTCTATTATAGAAGGCCATGTTTCGTAATGCTAAGAAGTATACTAGTCTTTTGTTTAGGAGACAAATATCTAACCCGCCTTATAAGTGATGTAATTTGGAAAACACCAAAAAAGCTTCCTGAATCTCCTTCCAGAATTTCTTCAGAAATCGACCCATCAGAACAGGTTAGATTTCCAATATAAGTGAAGTGGATATGTCGCTTAACTACTTCACTCTCCATGGTTAATCTAGGCAGATCAGTTTTGAAGCAGCATTTTGAATGTAAATGCCGTAGAACATATCTCAAACATGGTTTGATTGTTCGTTAAGACGTTCTGATGAATATGTGTATTCTATGTAGGAGACCAATTCTTAAATAATCAGATGAAAGTATGATTTCTATATGGACATCTAGTTTTATTAAAAAGAATGGATCCCCACTGACGAACGCTTCTTCGAATTGACGATTCTCACGATAGTTCGTCAAAAGTCACAGATTCTATCAATAGTGTTTAAGTAGATGGCTACTACATAATGCTTATTTACTCTTAAGATACGTTCTTTAATGATAAACAAGGTCGAAGTATCTGTTTGAAGAACTGATTAGAATTTTAACTTGTTGTTATCAAACATAACTATTCTCCGTTATTAGTAAGTAGGCCTTTGTTCCAACAACTTGACGATGCATAGGTGTTGCTTTCCTTTACTTAAAAAATAAGAAAAAGTTTAAGATATGACATAATTCTAGTTGTCTATGTTTGGTACAAACTGATCTCGGCTGGGTACAACGGAAAACCAAGGGGTTCTTGACAACTTTCACCTACACGCGACAGTGTGGGTGGCGATTCGGGATACGCAATACATGTCCCAACTATCTCAGTCGATTAAAGTTACTATGATTTCGTGGATTAAGGAGACACCTCGATATTTGCTGATGAACGTAGA